>CAUYPK010113712.1:0-50788 GCA_963574355.1 Loris lydekkerianus | reverse complement strand
TTTTTTCCTTCTAGATAGATGCCCAGTAATGGGATTGCAGGATCAAATGGGAGGTCTAAGTTGAATTCTTTGAGGTTTCTCTATACTTCCTTGCAAAAAGGTTGTATTAGTTTGCAGTCCCACCAGTAGTGTAAAAATGATCTTTTCTCTCCACAACCATGCCAGCATCTGCAGTTTTGAGATTTTGTGATAGGCTATTCTCGCTGGGGTTAGGTGATATCTGAGGTTGGTTTTAATCTGCATTTCTCTAATAATTAGGGATGATGAGCATTTATTCATGTGTTTGCTGGCCATTCGTCTGTCATCTTTGGAGAAGATTCTATTCATCTCTCTTCCCCATTGATGTATGGGATTGTTGGTTTTTTTCTTGTGAATTAATTAACGTTCTATATAGATCCTGGTTATTAAGTATTTGTCTGATTCAAAATATGCAAATATCCTTTCCCATTGTGTAGGTTGTCTATTTGCTTTGGTTGTTGTCTCCTTGGCTGTACAGAAGCTTTTCAGTTTAATTAAATCCCATTTGTTTATTATTGCTGTTGTTGGAATTGCCATGGCAGTCTTCCTCATAAAGTCTTTCCCCAGGCCGATATCTTCCAGTGTTTTTCCTATTCTTTCTTTGAGGATTTTTATTGTTTCATGCCTTAAATTTAAGTCTTTATCCATCTTAAATCAATTTTTGTGAGTGTAGAGAGGTGTGGGTTCAGTTTCAGTCTTTTACATGTGAATATCCAATTCTCCCAGCACCATTTATTGAATAGGGAGTCTTTCCCCCAATGGACAGTCCTGTTTGGTTTATCAAAGATTAGTTGGCTGTAAGTTGTTAATTTCATTTCCTGTTTTTCTATTTGATTCCAAATGTCTATGTCTCTATTTTTGTGCCAGTACCATGCTTTCTTGACCACGATGGCCTTGTAATACAGCCTAAAATCCTGTATGGTGATCCCTCCAGCTTTGTTTTTATTACTAAGAATTGCCTTAGCTATACAGGGTTTTTCCTGGTTCCATACAAAATGCAGAATCATTTTTTGCAAATCTTGAAAATAGGATGTTGGTATTTTAATAGGGAAGGCGTTGAATCGGTAAATTGTTCTGGGAAGTATAGGCATTTTAACAATGTTGATTCTTCCCAGCCATGAGCATGGTGTGTTCTTCCATTTGTTAAGGTCCTCTGCTATTTTCTTTCTTAAGGTTACATAATTTTCTTTATAGAAGGCCTTAACCTCTTTCGTTAGGTACATTCCTAAGTATTTCATTTTCTTTGGGGCTATGGTGAAGGGAGTTGTGTATTTAACATCTCATCTTGCCAATTTTTAAAAACTATGCATTTCTATTAAAAAGGCAAACAAAACTCAAGGATATAAGCATTGAAATAATGCCATCTGTACTCACATTTAGTTATTAATAACCTAATTTGGTGGATTAGACCCAAGAATAATTTAATTTCTTCCACTACTGACTTAAATTGGCTTTATCTTTTCCCCCTATTTGTAGCAATCTGGGCATATCCCATGCCTTTCTGTTCTCTTGTAGATATTAAAAAGCCCAATCCAATTTGAAACTTCTCAGACCCCATCTGAAGCTGTTTACATCTTTCTGCCTCTTCCTTTGATGCAATGACTCAATGCTTCAGGGTCAGGTCAGGATAGCAGTAATCAAGAAAACTGAAAAGTAACATTCTTTAGCACGTAGTGATTGTAATTCTGCCTGGGCAGCAAACACATTGTCAGGGCAGCTGTATCCAGGGTTGGTTGGTGATTCCCTACAATACCTTTTCCCATGGTTACATTGTGTACCCTCAGAAAATATCCTGAAGATTCCCTTCTGCAACCATAGGGAAAGTTACACACGTCTCCTTTGGCTGGGGTACCTGACGAGATAGACACATTCTAGAACCAGATAATTTGTAAACAACTTACGCTACCTACGTTCTTTTTTTTTTTTTTTTAGTATTAGATCATAACTGTGTACAGTAATGTGATCATGGGGCACCATACACTTGTTTTATAAACAGTTTGACACATTTTCATCACACTAGTTAACATAGCATTCCTGGGATTTTCTTAGTTACTGTGTTAAGACAATCAAATTCTGCATTCACTAAGTTTCACAGTTACCCTTGTGTTCTTTACCATCACTTTGGTCCCAGCAGGTTTAGGGCATCACACTGTCCTGCCAACTGGTAGAAGTAAAATACACTCACAGGTGAATCCTTTCTCTCCTCACTAGTTTTTCAGGTTTCTCCAGCCCTTTGACTGCCCTCAGGCTAATCCCAGCAAGGAACAGGCCCTGGTTTCCACTCCCTGCCCTCTAACTCTAAGATGTCAAAGGCAGACATAGCCAGACATCAGTTAAAGTGGTGAAGGCAGCTTTTATTCAGTACCCACTGACTCTGAAGAAGCCCCCTCCATAATAAATCTCTAACTTTCTCTCATATAGATTTGGGGGGGGGGACAGCTGGACAGCAAGACCAATTAGCGTGTAACACCTAGATGTATTTAATACCCCTTTTTAGAAGACGAAATAATTATCACTCATTGTTTGCAATTTGGAGACTGTATTAAAATTTTTGAGAAAACAGGAAATGTACTCTTATAGATAATATCTATTATATACATAATATACATTATTTATAGCTAGGGCACATTTTAATCAATATGTAAGTGAATTCACTCTAAAGAGCATGGTATTTCTTCTTACAGTTTTGTTTTTTTTTAATATTTGCACTGACTCATTCTTCATGGTAACGGAATTCAGCTATTCCCAAGGGGTTCTGAACACATCGCTGAATTCCAAAGATCTTAAGATTCTCTTATTTTTTATATTAAAATATACATGTTCTTTTGATTTTATAACATATCTGTGATATAAATAGTGAATGAAATCATCCTCCATGAATTTCCATGTTTCTCCCATGACTACATGAAAATCTGACATGCTGATACAGAGCCCTCCCTAAGGACACAGCTCCTTGAGAAGCACATGTTTATTGAAAAAGACCAGGAGTGAGAAGATGAGAAATTCAGGATCAGCCCTCCCCATAATTAGTAAGGCAGCTTTGGGGAAATCTTGACTTTTTCACCTTCAGTTTCTCTGTCTTTGAAGTGTCAGAGTTGAAATCAATGTGAAAGCCCCTTTTAGCTCTAAACTTTACTGATGCCCTGATCGGGTCTCAACCATGAAACCTCTCATGTTCAATTCAGCCATTGCTCTGGACTTTGGCCTAAGGGACGACCTATGAAACTGTGATTCACCAGCAGAGATGTCTCCTTAACGTGGCAGAAAAGCTTGTTAGTAAGGCTCTTTTCTTACTTTTCTACCCAATTATCGCAGGATGGATTTCCTAAGAAGCAGAACCCAAGACAGAGATTATAATGCAGGGATTTTATGAAAGGAGTGTCTTTGGGAAAGCACTGGAAGGGGAGTGAAGCAGCAGGACTGGACCGTGAGAGTTCACGGCCTTCACCACGCCCTCTCCCTGTGATCACTTACCTTCAACAAAGGAATAGCCTTGTCCTTTCCAGACTGGAAATTCTACCATGGGCTTCTGTTAGGCAATTTCTCTGACATTACTCATGAACAGAACAACTTCTGAGAAAAAGGGAGAATAGATGTTTGAGTTGTGAGAAATGAAGCACTTATCTTCACTTACTTTTTTATTTCTAATTGAGAGACTTTGCTTCTCTCATAAAGTTTGAGAATATGATTCCTTTCTGCACATGATTACCTGGTGTTTTCTCTTGGACTCAAGGGGTTTCAATCATCTCAATTGGTTACCGACTTCTTTTCCAAAGGATCTGTGCTTAATTATTCTTCTACATACTTTGATTTACCTGGTATTTGTCGTCTTTCATGATCTGCTGCTTGCTAACTTGTTTGCCTTTTTTTTCCTCCATCCTCTTTCCATCCAAACCTATAATCCATTTCTGCTAAGTGATTTGCAATTCCCAACCTTCCACATCCTCTCATCTCTCATGTCTCATATCCTTTAATGTTCCTACCATGTGAAATATTCTTTGCTATTTTTCTCCCTCAAAAGCTTTGCTCAGGCCAGCTGCATTGGCTCACACCTGTACTGCTCGCCGTCTGTGACACCGAGGTGGGTGGATTCGCCTGAGCTCAGGAGTTCGTGACCAGCCTGTGCAAAGCGAGACCCATCTCTACTAAAAACAGAAAAACTAGCCAGGCATTGTGGTGGGCACCTGTAGTCGCAGCTACTTAGGAATGTGAGGCAGGAGGATCTATTGAGCCCAGGAGTTTGAGGTTGCTGTGAGCTATGACGGCACAACCTTCTGTCCAGGGCGACAGAGTGAGCCTCTGTCTCACACAAACAAGCAAAACAAAAAAACCTGGATCATAGGATCATTTTCATATTTAATATCTTATATTCTCCTAGTGTATTAACTTATGTTTCCTTTGTAGGTGGTAAAATATTGAAGAAAATGACTGAATTTCTCTTGTATCGTTCTCTTCCTAGCATCTAGCATAGCGCTTGAGATATAGAAAGAAATATATATATTTTGTTTTTTTGGGGGGGGCAGTTTTTGGCTGGGGCTGGGTTTGAACCCACCACCTCTGGCATATGGGGCCAGCACCCTACTCCTTTGACCCACAGACACCACCCAACAATTTTTTAATTAAATTTAAAGAGAACTGCTTTTTGTAAATAGTTAAATATTCATTTAGCTATACTTTATTTTTGGTATATTTGGTAAATACTATGTTATTTAGGAAAAAGTGAAAAATTATAAAAAAATTCTTCCCTCTATAGCAAATTAGAGGTACAATCCCTGTCTTTGTCACCAAACTAGTTCTGAGTTTGGAGGTTTTTTCAAATTTTTTTGAAAATTTCAATCTGTATCTGAATATTTAGGCAACCCTCCTAACTTTGATTTATTGATGTGCTCGTCATAACACTTACATTTATCTTTCTCTGCTTTTGTACATAAAGGATAAATAGTTGGACTGTGGTATTTACAAATTTATTGGAATAAAAACTAACAAATTTCATAGAAAGTGTCCCTCCACCTATGATAACATTTTAAAACAAGACTACACTACAAGAACTAGGCAAATTATTTTTAGTACATCTCTGAAATTTTGGCATAATTTTTTGTCCTGAATAAACTGGAAATAACTAAATTTTCATAAATAGTCCATAAATATTTATTAATCTCAAAAAATTCAAGCAACTCAATTGAATTTTGATCTCAATTTTACTATCATAAAACACTGAAGATTATCTTTTAGCTCTTTCTATAATAGAATTCAGAATAAAGAAAATGAAATGAATTCCATCTTTACGTTTAGAGTGGAAGTTTGAAACCAGTGATGTCAATTTTTAAAATATTTGTGACAAATTTTACTTGTTATTTCAATCACATTGGCATAATTTTTACACATGTCACATGAATGTCACAAGGCATATTCCTCCAGAATCAAGGACTTACTAGTTAATTGTGCTGCTCAGACTCTTCCATCAGTCAAGTAATGAATTCCTTGACATGAATGTGAACCACATGGCTGCGCTCTCACTACACATACCTCTCATTCTGCAGAACTGATTGACAATTACGTTTAGATGCCTTTGTGATCACATTTAACTATACCTTTTCCTGATATTCTTAGGACTACAATTTCCTATGGTATTTTATTGTCATATTCACTTAACTACATGTTTAACCTGTGGCGATCTTCATGTGTGTTTAACGTATGCATGCTCTGGGTTATGTGGAAGTACATCCTGTGCAGTGTGCATTGTCACGACTAGCTATGTAGTGCTCGCGGCTGGAAAAGAAGAATGGAATTGATGACTGTAACAAGATGCCCTTTAAGGACTCCAGAAAATAACATTGACATTTTTGAGGCTTTAAGCTTTTCAGTAACAAAGTTTGTTTGTTTGTTTTTTAACTTTTTCACATGTCTTTAACATGAGGTTTAAGAATGAATCTAATAACCCTATCGCCATGGATTCTGAAGTGAAGTACATCAGTCACATAGCTTGTCATAAAATGCAAAAGAGCCACTTGTGATTAGTTCTCTTATTCAAATTAGTATGTTTAATGCCAAAACTGTGTTCTAGAAAGAACCTGTACACAGTTATCATTTGTGGAAATAAAAAAGAATTAAAACAAAAGGAAAAAAGAAGGCAAAAGCCAAAGTAAATTTTCTTTCTTACACAGGATTGGTATTGCTGTTTCCTTTCTTGATTGAAACTTGAGAACTATACACATTTTCATGTTAAGTTGATTTATAATTCACTTTTTGTGCAGTAATAAAAAGGCATTATGTATGAATATCCAAAAGGATTACTGTGTAATCACTTGAAAATGGCTAACACTGAGAATTGCTAAAAATGATTAATGTATGACTCTGGCCACAATTAGACTTTGTGAAATCAACCGTACCATTGTTCAGATGTTTGAACATATGTTTAAGAGCCCAAAGCATATCTGTATAGAATTGCTCTTTATTGTAAAGCAATGTTTTCTTCATTTAAATCCATTTGTATTATAAAAAAGATGGAATTCACATATATTATATTAATTTACACTTAGATCATTTGAAATACTGTCATACTTGTACTTTTCCATTTAAAGCTGGGAAATTTAATGGCAATTATGACCCTCGTGTAAACTCTGTTCACTTTATATGTTTAGAGGGTTTTTTTAATATCACATTTAGTAAATATAACCATGCTTTATATTAATTTTAAAGTATAATATTTGTCTTACACATATCATGTTTATCTATTTCGTATTCTGAACCATGCTATCTCACACCACACTGTTTACTTTGTTTCGAAGTAGTATATATTTCCAGGGGCTTTTCAAAGTCTCTGCTAATGAACACATTTTTACCTATCTTTACAGACTCAGTGGAGCTTATAATAACCTAGATAATGTGTTCACTTATGTTTTCCAGAACTATTTTACATATTCCACACTTTATAAGGGGCTCTTTCTTAGCATAAACACACTTTTCAAAACACACTCCAAAAAAATAACTCTTCTCTACACCATGGTGATGGGATAAATAACATAGATCACCCTCGCTTTAGGGAAGAAAATAATGATCCCCAGGCCCAGATATACATCATTCCTTGTTTAATCCTTTCCTTGTCTTTCACTATCAATTGTTACCATCTGAAGTTTAAAATAATCCTTTTGATGCTGTCTCTCCAGTGATTTATGCCACCTGTCATGTGGTTAATATAAGCATGAGCTCATCTTTATTCAGTGCATCAATGTAAACATAGGTTAGATGGATTCAAAGACAAAGGACTATGGCCTTCTCATTAAACACTCCCTTTAGACCTAAGCTTAGGTGATTCGCTCATTAGTGCCGTTTGGGAAAATTATTCAACCTGCTATAAATACAAAATTACAAAATACACCAGAGCAGTCACATATATCTACAATCGAGGAGTTGACAGATAAAATAGAAGATTCCCGGTAAGGTTTAAATTTCAGAAGCTGCGGGGAGCTATGGTGAGCATCTGTAGTCCCTCCCACTCAGGAGGATGAGGAGGGAATGGCTATAACTAAAAGATAAGAATGAAAGATGTTGATGAGGCTGCAGGGAAAGGGGACACTTACACATTTTGTGTAGGAGTATAAATTAGTACAACCTCTATGGAAAACAGTACAGAGATTTCTCAAAGATCTAAAAATGGAACTATTATTCAATCCAGCAATCCCACTATTAGAGTTTCTATCCAAAGGAAAAGAGATGAATGTATCAAAAAGACACCTGAACCTATAGGTTTATCACAGCACTATTCACAACAGCAAAGATATGGAATCAACCTAGTGTCCATCTACAGATGTTTGGATGTATCCCATGGTATATTACTCAGTCATAAAAAGAATGACATCATGCTTTTGTTCAGCGACATGGATGGAAATGGAAGTCATTATCTTAAGTGAAAAAAGTGGTGAGGCACAGAAAGACAAGTGTTGCATGGTCTCACAAATGGGTGCTAAAAAACATGTACGCCTGGACATAGAGAGTGAAGCAGCAAACAAGGGAGACTTGTAAGGGGCCGGAGGGAGCAAAGGATAAGAAATTACTTGATGGGTCCATAGTACGTTATTTGGATAACAGACACCCTAAAAACACTGACTTGACCACCGCAAATAAAAAAAAAAATTGCACTTGAACCCCATATATTGATATAAATTTTTAAAAGGAAAAAGAATAAATTTCAGAAAAACAATGAATAACTTTTTAGTATAAGTACTTCCCCAATATTGCATGGAACATATTATTCTAAGAAATAATTTTTTGTTTATCTGAGATTCAAATGTAAATGGGTATTGTGTATTTTATTTAGTATACCTGGCAATTCTGCAATCATATCAAGGATCCTATACTTTAAAAACTTAGAAAATACTTTTGAAGTGGTGAAGGTCATGAGTCAGAAAAATTTTTCTATCAATAACCAAATAGTAAATATTTCAAGCTTAGTATGTCGTGTAGGGTCTCTGTCATATATCTTTATTTCTTTTTCTTTTTAAACAACTCTATAAGTACGTAAGAAAAATCACTCATAGCTCACAAAGTGTACGAAAGCAGTCTATGGGCTACATATGGCCTAGAAGCCATGATTTTCCAACTCCTAGCTAGGTCATCACCTCTCCTTTTACACGAGGACCACAAATGCTTTGTTAAAATCAGAATCAGCTTTTCTACATCTCTCCCTTTGATCTACCTTGTGATTGTGGGTCAGCAGGAGTTATCGTCAAATTGATAGCTCCAACTTTCCATATTCTCACAAATTATATAGTTGAAAATGCTTTCTACTATTTATCCAAATATGAAACTCAATCTTACCCATGTATTCTTTCTGACATTCACATTCTTTCTTTTGATACGAAGTTTGCTCTTTAAAGTCTCCTGTTTCCCCTTCCTTTCTTCACAAAAATGATGGGAGCTTAACTAAGTGAGTCTGAACAAATTTTTTAAATCTCTTAAGGTAGTTGAAAAGTATTAAATTCTAGCCCAAATGGGTGACTTAGAATATATCATTCATAACTTTCCCAAACATAAAATAAGTATTCATTCATCATTGATTTTGTTTGACAAGTCTTTTGGGTGCTCCCTATGTGCCAGTATATGAGTTTATGAATGAAAAACAAAAATAAAGTATTTGCTGACTACTCAGTATTCCTTTTTTTTGCACCATTTCCATTTGTCTTCTACTAGATTCTTCTTGCTCTGATCTTTTAGCCTTTGAATTCTGTGTTTAATCTTAGGCTAGCTTCACGTCCTTCATGACTTTCAGTGCCCTCCGTAACAGTTATACTGGATAGTCTTGGTTTTATGTACACATTCCATTTCAGGTGAATCTTTTTTCCTTTCTTCAACTCCTTCCCATAAGATGCGGTGTAGGCAAAAGAGAGCTATGTAGGCTCACCAAGTTTAGTTAACTCTACTTGATGAATGAGGGGAGTCATCAATGACAATGTGGGAATTGTATACTATTCATTAATAATATAATTAGTGAATTAGTGTCGCTGTGTTCTTTTCCTCTCCCTTGTCTAAGTTTGTAATCATAAACTCCTCTAAACTGAGTACCTCTTATTATATTGTCAACCAAATTGAAGTTCAATTTTCTATCTAGAGTGTCTTTTCTATTTTCTCTAGTTTTAACAATGTTCTTCCTGAAGATAAAATTGGAATCAAAACAAACACGATGTTTCGCTAGTGATCTTCTAGGGAAGATATGAATCAGCAGTAATCTATCCACTAATACATGCAGATAGATAAATAGCTTTAATTATATATGTGTACATATACGGGGTGGCCATAAAGTTTGTGTACAATTTTAAATCATAATTTATTCTGGAGGTTTCCCTTCTAGATACTGTTTCTCTGTGTTTGTATTAATTTACTTGTATTCATCTTGATTATATATATATTGTCATCCATCTTTCATTCATGTGATGTTTTAAAGTATGAGATATTCAGTAAATTATTTGGATAGCCTCACTTCTATAATTATTTCCAGATTTTCTCCATAGATGAGATGATTTGAAATTGCACAGTGACAATTTAGCCCTTAATAATGTTTTATTTCTCTCAGGGTATATTCTTTTGGACAGCATTATAAAATATCATATTAATATATTTATATATATAATAAAGTAGAAAAGATTGTAAATATATACATGTATGCAAATTAAATCAGATTTAGTTAATTCCTTAATCTAGTCAAGTTGACACTAAAATTGTGTATCACAGGGAATGGACACTATCAGCCTAGAATTTGACTGAGTTGTCTCCTCTCACAATCCGTATGTAGAAATAATAGCTGTTGGTACTTCAGAATACTGGAAGAGATAGGGCCTTAAAGAGGTGATTAAGTTAAAATGAGGCATTCTGTTACTTTGTAATGCAGTCTGACTCATATCCTTATAAAAAGAGGAAGTTGAACACAGAAAGAAACAGTAGTGATGGGCACTTACAGACACCCATGTGAAGATAGAGCGAGATGCGGCCATCGGAAGCCCAGGAGGGTGGCTTCAAAAAGAATCAAACCTGCCAAGACCTTGATCTTGAACTTTTAGTCTCCAAAATTATGGAAAAATAAATATCCATTGTTTTAAGCCACTCAATCTACATATGATATTTTGTTATGGCAGCCTTAGCAAACTCATACAGTTGCCATCTATTTTTGAAAAATGCTAATGTATCCATTTACCATAGTACTATAAGACTACCTTTTAAAAATAAATGACCTTTTGGGTGGCACCTGTGGCTCAGTGAGTAAGGCACCGCTGGCCCTGTAACCAAAGGTGGCGGGTTCAAATCTGGCCCTGGCCAAATGGCAACAAAAAAAATAGTCGGGCATTGTGGCAGGTGCCTGTCGTCCCAGCTACTCGGGAGGCTGACGCATGAGAATCACCTAAGCTCAAGAGCTGGAGGTTGCTGTGAGCTGTGATGCCACAGCATTCTACCAAAGGTGACAAAGTAAGACTCTGTCTCTAAAATAAATAAATAAATAAAACCTTAGGTAAAATAGAAAAGAAAATTTTATATAAATGGTAGCAGTGTTAATCAAATTCTTCAAGTTTAGGATACATAGAAAATGAGTAGTTATATATGCATTGGGAACACCAATTTAGTGTTAAATGAGAAAAGGGTGATCAAAGAGGAAGAAGATCAAGTGGTTATTAAACAGGCAGGCAATAAACTAGAAGAAAGTGCTATCAAAAAATCGAAGGAAATATGGTGTCCCATGATCGCCTTAATGTACACAGCTATGATTTAATAATAATAAAAAAAGTAGTTCGGGTATCTGTGAATGAATATTATATCTTAATAAAATTAGACAAGTTTAAGCATAAAAAAAAATCGAAGGAAAAACGTAAAGACTAATGACACTTTAATTGTTTAAAACATAATGATCAAGAAAAAGAAATGACCAAGAAAAAGTTTACAAAGGACACTGGAATTTCCATTTAAAAACAGAGTCAAAGCAGACTTTCAGGAGGCGATTTAAAAAGAATTTGATACAGTTAGTGGTTAAGCAGAAAGGAAGAACTAGGGCAGCAGCTGAAGGTGGAAAGAAAAACCAGTAAACATTTGTCAAATTGAAGAACAAAAGCTGTAGTTCTTAAAAGCAGAAGAGGAAGGATTAGAAAGAGGAAAGATTTTATAAACGAACAAACAATAGAATTAAAGAAGAGAAATCCTGAAGAAGTATTAAAGAAAGAATAGAAACTAGAATAAAAAATGATGGAGGAAAAACATAAAGAATATTTAAAAATTTCATGGCCATTGATTGCAAATCATGCATATTTAGTATCTAAAACATTGAGAATTGTATATGTTATTGTAATTGTATATGATATGAAAAACTGAGTTCATGGTTAGAGGTAACAATGACAAAATATTTCACATTAATCAGCTCTTAAGCCCTATAGAACACAAGGATGTAATAAGAAGGATAAAAGAGAAGAAAAGAGAGTTTCAAGAAATGACCAGTATAATACCACATTTAATGGGCTTTATTTGAATTATAAGCCTTGCATTATTTATATAGCACATGTATGCAAAGAAAAATATGTATTTATAGAATGATAGATCTACCCTTACACTGCTGTATGTCAGTCTCATTTATAATTTAACAGCTTTAAGAAACTTTTACCAAGTGGCTTTTAAAGTATGGCAGTTGTTAAGCAGAACTTCATTTTCCTGGTATTTGCATGGTTTCCTAGCTCATTATTTTGAATAGTAAAAATGTTCCCTCAATACTAAAACATCAGTGGAAAATAGATATAGTATAATGAAGGATGATAAGATAACAGGAAAAAGTAAGACTCCAAGGAGGACTAGCTGTTTCCTTGCTGAGGACGTTAGTATCTGTTGATCAATTTAGTCTTGCTTTTACCTATTCAGACATCTACTGAACACTGAGTATGAACAGCTACACTGGAATATGCACATGAAAGATAAATAGAATTTTTCTTCAGTTGTGACATAATTTTTACACATTTATTTTCACTTTCCTTCTATTTTCCCCCCATAATTATGACCACAGATATGACATCTCTATTAAATTAACAATACACTTACATTTGAAAGTTCACTAAAATAGCCCATCAAGGTAAACTAACTATAAATGTAACCTAAAATATTGTCACACACCATAATTATTGATGTTAGAGTTATTTTATATCTATCTATATCTATATCTATATCTATATCTATATCTATATCTATATCTATATCTATATATTTTTTTTTTGTATTTTGGTCCTAAAATTTTCCCCAATTTATCTGGCTCTAAATTTTTATTCGAATGGTCTTATAAAGTCACTGTAACGTGCCATGTTTTTGTACCTTTCTGTGGCTAACTCTCCCAAAGACTATCAAAGATAATCTGATATTTTAATGTATAAGAGAAGAAATTCTGGAGACAGAGTTCATATGCTAATATTTACTGCCTCTAGAGTATAATGTGCTCTTTTAGCTGTGTAATAATGTAATAAAATAAATATTTAATATTCTCCAAATAGCTTTAGGGAAATCTAAAATACATAAATGGTTTTAAAAGGCTGCATAATATTATAACCAATCATGAGAAATCAGACAGAAAAGTTTCCATATAAATATTGGCTACATAATCTTCCCACAGAGGAGTGATGGGCTTCCCATAGAGAGATGATTGTGTGGAACGCGTGAGCAGTAATGCGGAGGTGAAATTGGTATAAAATAAGATAGTTGATGAAGAATTATTGTAATAATGGGTCTTTGCCTCACATTGCATCATTGCTCACATATTTTTATATCAGAATAATAAAACAAAAATCTTAAGATTGTCACAAGCTTACATCTGCCATGTAAACAATATTTGGAAGTTGGTATATACCTGACACATGAAGAAAACTTTGATAAATTCTGTCTGTTTCATGGAGCTATCCCATCTTTCTTCCTTTTATCTTCTCACATCTTCCACTCCCCAAACTTCCATCTAGTCTCCTCAGATAATGGGGGGTGAGTTGATTTCTTAAATAGCCAACGTGTAAACACTTCCTATTCCAACCAGCCACTGTCAGTGATGTCACTTATAGTCAATAGTAACATTAACTTAGTTCATTTTCTGCTGCTGCTGTAACAGAATGCCACAGACTGGTATTCTGTTTATTGAATAGGGATTTTTTTTTCAATGTATGTTTTTGTTTGCTTTGTCAAGAATCATATAGCCATAAAAGCATAGCTACATTTCTTGATTCTCTGTTCTGTTCCAAAGGCCTAAGTCTCTGTTTTTATGCCAATATCATGCTGATTTGATCTCTATAGCCTTGTAATAGCCTAAAGTCTAGTAAAGTGATGACTTCAGATTCATTGTTATTTCATAGGATTGCATTGATTGGTAAGGGTCTCCCCTGTTTCCAAATAAGGCGTAGGACTATTTTTTTTTTTTTTCAAGATATCCAAAATATGACCTTGGTATTTTAATGAGGATTGCATTTAATCTGTAAATCACTTTGGGTAGTATAGCCATTTTAACAATGTTGGTCACTCTGATACCAAAGCCAGGAAAGAACAAAAAAAGAAAACTACAGACCAATATCTTTTATGAATATAGATGCAATAATACTCAATAAAATCTTAGTAAACAGAATTCAACTGCATGTCAAAAAAAATTACTCATCACAACCAGATTGACCTCATCCCAGGGATGTAAGGCTGGTTCAACATACACAAATCTAAAAACATAATTCATGACATAAAAGAAGTACAAACAAAAGACCACATGATCCTCCTAATAGATGCAGAAAAAGCATTTGACAAAATTTGGCGCTTCTTTTCTGATAGAACACTTAAGAAAATAGGCATAGACGTGACACTCTTTATTTATTTATTTGTTTATTTATTTATTTATTTATTTATTTATTTTTATTGTTGGGGATTCATTAAGGGTACAAAGAACCAGGTTACAATGATAGCATTTGTTAGATAAAGTCCCTCTTATAATTGTGTCCCATCCCCAAGAGGTGTGTCACACTCTATGACCCCCTCCACCCCTCTCTCCCCTTCCTTCCTTCTGTACCTCCCTTCTCTCACCCCCCACCGTGTACTAGGTCATCAATTGTCTTCATACAGAATTGAGCACATAGGGGTCTTACTTCTCCATTCTTGTGATGCTTTCCTAAGAATACTGAGATGGGATATTCTTTAAATAGGTAGAAGTTATGTATGACAAACCCACTGTCAACATCATCATATTGAACATAAAAAAATGGAAAGAAATCCCACTTAGAAGCAAATAAGGATGTCCACTGTCACCTCTACTGTTCACACAGTGTTAGAAGTAGTCAGACAAGAGAAACATTTCAAGGGCATCTAAATAAGAACAGAGGAGGTCAGACTATCACTCTTTTCTGATGACATGATCTTATATCTAGGAAAACTCCAAGAACTCAGCCAAGAGTCTTCTCGAGTTGATAAATAATTACAACAAAGTCTCAGGATGTGAAATCAACAGACACAAATCAGTAACTTTCATATATGCCAACAGCAGTCAAGCAGAGAGTCAAATCAAAGACTCAATATCATTCAGAGCTCCCAATTATTTAAGGGCACATGCAGGGCTTGTTTTTTCATTCCTGAGATAGTCCACAGTTCCATCCAAGTTGCTTCTTGGCAGGTTCTTTTTAGCTAACAATGAATCAAAAAAATGAAACAGAACAAAAGAAAACAATCTTTCTAAGCCAATTCCCTTGAAAGACTTTTTAAACAATCACAAAATGTTGACAATAACATGAGATTGTGACATACTGCTCTTCAATGTTTCAACATCATGTGGTGCCTGAAAATCCTTTTAAGGAATATCAGGATGGCCATGTACCTGAATGGTTTAGAGATTGGCTCAACCATTCAATTACCTCAGATAACATCCTGAATGAAACTATATGTCTGTACACAGTGACTATCATCATAAAAAGGTGAATTAATCTTTAAATCTAGGTTATTATATTTTCTGGTTAGTGGAATTTCAAAAAGATAAAACTTTACCTGCAAATTTATTATTTTACAGTTGTTCACATAAATTAACTTCAGTGACCTCAAGAAAGTGCTCAAATTGAAATCTATCAGGACTTCATCCTCTAGCTAATGAATCAACTATAGCAAGGCATTTTGTAATGCGGTGTGCATATAAAATTTGTCATGATTACAAACATCAAAGTTCATTGCCTAATTATAATTAAAAAATAAAAAAACACAAATGAATAACACAAATAGAACCAATCTTAATAAACAAAAATACTAAATTGAATAAAAGTTATAATGAAATAAAATTATGCAAATCTTTTTGGTTTCTATGGAAATAAAATATTTTTAAAGTAATTTTTAAGCAATCCCTCTGTGAATGTTAATTAGAAAAGGGAAGCTTGAGCTATGAAAATGCTTTCAATTTTTTCCCTGCATTTCATTATGATGATTTCAAACTACAGAAGAGCTGAAAAAAAATTTATACTTATATTACTGCCACCTAAATTCTATTGTTTACATTTTACTATACCTGTTTATTAAATATCTGTCAATCCCATCTTATCAGTTCATTCTTTAATACATTTCAAAGATGCAGATAGCAGCCCAGTATACCCCTAAACACTGTAGTTTGCATATTATAGAGTTCCATATTTGCTTGCAAATTTTTTTTTTTTTAGGTAAAATTCACAAAGAATAAAATACTCAACTCTTCAATGTACCATTAGATCATTTTTGACAAATGCATGTTCCTGTTTATAACCCAAAGCCCGTCAGACATTAGAACATTATTCCAGAAACTTTTCCTATGCTTGTTTATAATGAATTCCTTCCCCCTTCCCAAACTTTATGCATGGTATTTTTGAGGTTCATCCATGGGTTTTAGTGTAACAATAGTTCATAACTTTTTATTCCTGAGTAATACGTTTCCCCTTCCTGTTGATGGACACCTGGGCTGTTTCTGGTATCTTGCTGTCATGAAGAAAGAGTCTCTAACACTCCTATAAATGGCTTTTTGGAAACATGTTACTTTTATTTTCCTTGAGTAAATTCCCAAGAGTAAAATTCTATATGGTAGGTTTATGTTTAACTTTATGAGACATCATCAGATCTTCCAAAGTGATTGTGAGTGAGCCTTTGTCTTTAAAATAAAATCCTATAGTTGAAGAACATTGGTTTGAAACAACAAACTACAACACGAATAACATGAAACTCTTAGACCAGATAATTCACACACCAATACATATGTTTCCATGAGAGAAAATAACTCTACATCTTAATCTCTTTTGCATATATGCTACAGTTTATTTAAATGTACTTAGATAAAATATTCAATGCTCAATATTTTAGCCACAAAGAATTAATTTTCATATATGATCCAAGGAAATTTAATTCTTATTTTAGAAAGATAATAGCCTTGGAATTCATAGAATTTATTTTGGATACTAATGTACTTTAAGAACATAAATAATATTAATAATCATTGGCACAGTAGCTTCAATCTGGAATTTGTTGATTAAAGAACTAAATATTTTTTTTCTTCTCCCACAAAGCATTTGCTCATTCATTCATAAATGCACTTATCCACTCAATAGTAATTCATGGAGTGCTTACTATCAGTCAGGTATTGTTCCAGATCTAGATCAAGGCAAAAGTATTTATATTAGTTACTGGTATAGTTTTAAAATTGTTTCATCCTCTTATTCAGTATTTTGTTAACATACAGTTTTGTCGTTAATGCCCCTCTCTTGACTTTTCCATCTCCTATTAGTCGAAGTTATAATGCATTTTACCTTCATGCATTCAGAAAACCCTGGGTAAAGTCAGAAATTTTAGCATAGTGTTGACAAAGCCGTGAATCACATCAACTTCCAAAGAGTCAATGGACACCAGCTTTAAGGAACCCAAATGCAGCCTTTTCCTGACCTTCAGGCTGCCTCACCCTGTTTCTTCTGCAGACATTTATATGTCCTCATTCCAGTTGGTGACGGGTCCTGCCACAGGAGCACTGATTCTCAGGTTTGTAGTGATGCCCTCCAGCTGACAAAGAGCTTTACTACTGTCACACCTTACCCACCCACTTGGGACCTCTTCAGCTTTATTTCATGTTGAAACCAAGTCCATTCAGACACCGCATATAAATCCATTGGCTTCCCTGAGCATGAACTGGTATCAAATCATGGATTGCTACCCCTAGCAATAAACAAACAGCGCGTTTTGACACTCATCTGTGCCTTTATTGATGGGTGAGTCTAATAATTCTGGGTTTATCAAATGGCAGAATTACCAGACATATTAACCCTCCTCCTCAGGTCTTCCCAGACCTGGAGCAAACTCATGGTGCAGCCTGAGACCTCTCAAGTCTCCAGCTTTATATTAGTATCCACCGGCTGCCATAACACGTTAACTATAATTGGAGTGTCTTAAAAATGACAGAAATTTATTCTCCCGTAGTTGTGGAAGCCGTAATTCTTAAACTATTGGCTTGGCCACACTTCCTTCAGAGGATGTATGAGAGAATCCAACAGCTACTGGTGACAATTCAAAGTATTCCTGGGCTTGGCACTGAATAGCTCCAGTCTCTACCTCTATGATTACATCTCCTTCCCCTCCAAATAGCTTTTGTCCTTCTGGGCTCTTCAAAGGACACTTATCATTGTATTTAGGGATCACTCCCACCTAGGATGATCTCATCTTAAGGTTCTACATTCATTATATCTACCAAGATCCTTTTTCTGAATAAAATTATATTTGGGGGCTTCTGAGAGATATAAGTTTGTTGAGTCATAAGTCAAGCCATTATAAGCTCTAACAAATCTCTTTTCTATTATCTTTTCTTCATATGGACCTGATGCATTATCACATTTGAGTAAAGAATATTGCCTAATTGCACATCACTTAGTTTCTGAAATAAGTTTTAGTTATTATTGTTGGAATGGGAACTATTATAGTTTTCTCTTACTTTTTTTGTAAATAATAAACAAGAAATTTCATGCAGTATGATAGCCTTTGTTTTAGTGGTGGCGTGGGGGTGGTTAAAAAAAGAAAATATATCTCTTGTTATCTTGCCACGTCATGATTTTAGAGATGCTTCTTAGGAAACAGGGATGGGATTTTGAAGACCATCTTCAGTTTGGCGTCCCTCTCCAGGGAGTGATCTGAGCAGTTCACTCTTTAGGAGAAGCAATGTCCAAGGCAGGTGGAGTGGACCCTGCCCGCACACTGACAAGCAGTCTGCCAGATGCCAGAGGTTATGTGGGAACGAAAAGAATGAGGAGGGAATCCCAAAATTGTTGGTACTTCCTGATGCATTACAGATCTCGGTTATATGTTTGATAATTGTTTGCAACAGTCTGTCTTGCTCAGGGCTTCTCAACCTTGGCACTGTTGACATTGTGTGTGTGTGTTGGTTGGAGGTGGTGAAGGTGGGAGGTGTGTCCTGTGTGTTGCGTGTTGTAAGATGTTCAGCAGCCTCTATTCATTCGGATGCTTTAGCACCATTCACTCCCCAATTGTAACACCAAAATGTTTCCGGACACTGATAACTGTCCCCCAAAGAACAAAATCACTCCCAGTTGAGAACCGCTTGTCTAGGTGAACACTATTAATATTTACCAGCAAAATTCTATCCTTCAAAAGACATGTCTGTTACTTTAAAGTTGTGGAACCATCTTCTGAGATTCAGAAGTTTTTCAATTAAAAAGTACTTTAAAAGCATTTTGGAGTCTCTGTAGTTGGAATTTTTTGTGTTCCATTAAGTGTATTTTTTAGATAGGTGTAACATCTATTTCACTTTCTTGGAGAATTGATAGAATTTTTTTCAGTGTAATAGGGCCATTTAGGCCTCTTATATTCCCGGTCATTAGTTTTAATGGCTAACACATTGTTATATGACACTCTCAGGAGGCGAAGGTACGTACTGATAATTCCACTCCTGTGCACAGAAATATTTATCTTGGTAAAGACAAACCATTCCTTTGAATTTAGAAACATTTCATTTCTAAAGCTCTGTTACTATTTTACTTAAAGCCCCATTAGCCACAACATATTGAATAATAACTCACTATTTTCCCCCCGTATATGATTCATTCAGAGACATAGCAAAGCTCATAAAAATATCTAACAGGTATTTGTAGATCTTCTGTCTCTCTGTAATACTATAGATAGTATTTCTAATTAAACTGGAATTAAAAAGAAAGAAGAAAATAAAATGATGATATGAAACAACTGCTTATTCTTACAAATAATATCATGTCCTTACTCAAATATATACTAATATTAAATTACCTAAGTAGTATACCAACTTTCCTTCATGTGGCAAAACCTATACTAAAATATTTTGATTTATTATTCAGAAAGCTTATATAACATGGTTAAAAGCTGGATCACATTGGCTTTCATGTTTCAGATGCCAGGAAATTACATATTTGTGCGAACTTCTAACATGATAGATCAATTGGGCCAGTTAAATTCTAGCAAGACATTTTAAAATAAAAACATGACAGACCAAGAAAAAAGTCGTGTGTGAACAAAATATAGACTAAATCCTCACCAGGCCTCCATTTTGATATGATTTTCTCCTGTATGTCTTTTCTAGGTTTTGTGGGGAATAACGTTTATATAGTTTTGAGGGATTGGACCCCTTGCTCCGGCCTGTGGGGCTAATTCAACGGAGACCTAGGGTAGGGGGCGAGAGAATGAAAAAGACAAGAGACCCAAGGAATGAGAGCAAGACAGGATTCTGATCAAGCTCTGAAAAACTTTATTTTTTAACAGCTATATATGCTCAAGCAGAGGAGGAAGTGTGCTCGGGGGTATGAGATATGAGAGGGTGGGGAATTCCCGGTAGCAGGTGTGGTAATCCAGCGGTCAGAATGTTCATTTTGCCTAGGGCAGTAACCTTCCAAGCACCTGACTTACTGCGATAAGTTTTCATGGTGAGCTTGCTCTTAAGTTTTGGCTCCTGGCAACCCCTGAAGAATAATAAAAGCTACCCATATTAATTTGGCCCTGTAATCATGGAAGTGGTCCTTTGCAAATGAGGAGACCTGATGCTTAACCTTCCCAGCCTCTAAAACCTTTCCACCCTTTGTCCTTCATCCTTCACATTCCAAACCAGAAATCCTGAGCCACACAGGACTCTTAAGTCTGACACCCATCTCCAATGGCTCTGAGGAAGGGATAGGACAGAGTGACATAGTGGCACCCTTTCTTTTAGTGTTCCTTTTCTTTAATCACCATAGGCTAGTAGACACTTGCTGCTATCTTTTTTTTTTTTACTCTTTAAATTTTTTGTTCATTTTATTGATCATATGGTACAGAGTTCTCATATACGCCCTAACTCCCAGACATAGTTTTCTCTCTTATTAACTCATGACAAAACTTCCATTAATGTGAGATATTTATTATCATTGACAAACGGATAGTGATATATTATTAACTAAAGAAGGTAGTTTATATTGGGGCTCACTCTATGTTGTACTGTTGTATGGGTTTTGACAAATGTGCAGTTCATGTATCCATTAGAGCAGGGGTCCTCAAACTGCAGCCCGCAGGCCACATGAGGCGGTGTGATTGTATTTGTTCTCGTTTTGTTTTTTTACTTCAAAATAAGATATGTGCAGTGTGCATAGGAATTAGTTCACAGCTGTTTTTTTTTTAAACTATAGTCCGGCCCTCCAACAGTCTAAGGGACAGTGAACTGGCCCCCTGTTTAAAAAGTTTGAGGACACCTGCTTGCAGAGAAACTTCACCACCCTAAAAATCCCCTGTGCTTTGTCTGTTCATATCTTAACTCCATCCCCATGAGTCCCTGAAAACTAGGAGCTTTTTTTCACTAACTCTGCAGTTTTTGTTTTTCCAGACTGTCAGAAAGTTGGAATTATATAGTATACAACCTTTTTTCAGACTTGCTCCACTAAGTTAACAACATGCATTGCAGTGCCTTTGTGTCTTTTTTTGTGACTTGATAGGTCATTTCTTTTTATTGCCAGATTTTAATTGTGTAGGTAGATCACAGTTTGTTTACTCATTTGCATATTGAAAGACACATTGCTTGCTTTAAGCGATTATGAAAAAACCTCCAATAAATATTCATACACATATTTTTGTTTGGACATAATTTTTAATCCTATTGGTAAACACCGAGGAGCACAATTCTTGGATCACATTATAAGGCTATGTTTAGCTTTGTACAAAACTGTCTGACTGTCTTCCAAAGTGACCGTGCCATTTTTATTTCCATCAGCAATCCATACCAGTGTTTGATGGTATCAGTTTTTAGATTTTCAGCATTCTAATAGGCATGTGTGGTATCTCTTACAATTTCCTGATGGCAGATAATATTGAGTATCTTTTTATATCCTTATTAGTCACCTGTATATGTATTTGGGGGGGTGAGGTGTTTATTCAGATATTTTTACCTACTTTGTAATTGAGTTTCTTATTTACTTATTTTTGAGGTTTAAGAGTTCTTCAAATATTTTGGAAACAAGTCCTTTATCAAATATGTGTTCACAAATATTTTCTCCCAGTCTAACTGTCTTTTTATTCTTGTAACAATATCTTTCACAGAACAGAGTTTTTAATTTCAATGAACTCTGATTTACCAATCTTTTCTTTCATAGATTGTACCTCTGGCATTGCGTATTAAAAATTCATCACAAAACCCAAAGTCACCTAAATTTTCTCCTGCATTATCTTCTAGAAGTTTTAAAATGTGTTCTACATTTAGATCTAAGAACCATTTTGAGTTGTTTTTCATGGAAGCCACAAAGTCTGTGTATACTCACACTACCGTATTGAAATACTGCAGACTGGGTGGCTTAAATAGGAAGTGCATTTCTCACAGTTCTGGAAGCTGGGAAGTCCAAGGTGAAGGTTTCAGCAGGTTTTGGTTTCTGCAGAGGGCTCTCTCCTTGGTCTGCACATGGCTACCTTTTCACTGTGACCTTACAGTGGAGAGATTTCTTTCTCGCTCTTTTCTTGTAAGACCCCAAATGTTATTGGATTAGGCATCCACCATTATGCACTTAATATATAACTGGTTTCTCTTTAAAGACTTAACTTTCAAGACAATCACATTGAGGAATAGGCTTTAACATACTGATATGGAGGAACACAGTTCAGTTCATAGCAGACCGTGCTTGTATTCACTTGTAGAAGTCCGACTATCCTAATATACTTGTTGAAAAGGTTATTCTTTCTCCATGAAGTCGCCTTGCCTCTTTCTCAAAAATCAGTTGACTAAGTTTATGGGAATCTATTTTTGGACTATCTGTTGTCTTCAACTGATTTGTCTAGTCTTTTATTAGTAGCACATTATGTACATATTAATATGCACACTATTAATGTGCTATTACTGTGCTACTATCTTGATTACTGTATCATTATTGTAAGTCTTAGTGTTAAGTAGGCCAGTCCTCCATCTCTGTTCTTATTATGTCGGCTATTCTGGGTCTTTTTCAAACTTTAAAATCAGTCTGTCGGTATCTACAAATAACTTACATTTTGATTGGAATTCTTTCTCTAGATGAAGTTGAGTAAAACTGACCTCTTAACAACATCAAGTCTTGAGTACAGAGTATCTGTCCATTTATAATCTATGAGCACAGAATATCTCTCCATTTATTAAGATCTGTATTTTTTCTGTGAGAGTTGTACATATCTTGAACGTATTTTACTAGATTTATACATAAGTGTTTTCTCTCCTTGTTTAGTGCTAACACATATAAATGATATTTTTAAAATTTCAACTTCCAGTTACTCCTTATTGCTCTGTTGGAAGGCAATTAGCTTTAGTCTGCTAACCTGGTATCCTGAAACCTTGCTGTAACTGCTGAATAGTTTCAGGTTTTACTCCTTTTGTTGGTTCTTTGACACAAACCACCATGGAATATATATTACTTCCAATCACAAGAAACATTCAAGCAAATTGACATGTTAGCCAAAAAGGCAAACCTAACATCATACAGGTCATATTCTCTGACTAAAATTCAATTATATTAAAAATCAATACGTTTTGGAAGGTGACTATAATAAGATATGTTGAAGCAATTAAAATATAGTTTCAGGAACACATAAGTCAAGGAAGAACGAGGAAGAAGCCACAATGAAAGTGATGAGGTCTTTAGGACTTGATAGTAATAAAATTTTTACATATAAAAACTTGTTTGATGCAAATAAAGCAATAACTAGAAGAAAGCTAATACCCTTAAAATGTTTCTAATAGTAAAGGAAAGGGCTTTAAAATTAATCAGGTAGGCATCTAAAGCTAGGGATGAGCAGAGGGAGGGAAGGAGGGAGGTGGTAGGGGCACTGGGTGGAGGAGGGTGGGACACCATTATAAGAGAGACTTAACCTAACAAAGGCGATCACTGTAACCTGGTTCTTTGTACGCTCAATGAATGAATCCCCAACAACAACAACAACAATTAACCAGCTAAGCAATCAAATTGAGAAGGTAGAAAAATAGGCAGCAGAGCAAAACTCAAGGAAATTAAAAGGCAAAAAGACATAAGAATAAACACAGGAATAGGTGAGACTTCTTAAACAGAAAGAGCAAGTGTGTGTTTTGGGTGAGGGGTACTCTTCCAGGTGCTAAGTTTTACTATTAAACTATAGTAACTAGTTCTATGTAAGGCATGTGATATGCAGAGATAGACCAATGTTCATGAATTAGAAGCCTGAATTATAAAGACATCTAGTATCCCCCAATTGATCTACAGCTTCAACTCAATTTTAACCAAAATTACTTCAGTTTTGTTTTGTAAAACTTGGCAAACTGATTCTAAAATATGTATGGGAGATGGGGTTTTGCTCTTGCTCAGGCTGGTCTCAAACTCCTGAGTTTAAGCAATCCACCCTCCTCACTCTCCTGGAGTGCTGGGATTACAGGCAAGAGCCACTGCACCTGAACAAAAAAGAAAAGCATTTTTAAAGAAGTACAACATGTGGGGATTTCTCTTTCCAGAAATGACAAATTGTTGAAAATCTATAGGAAGTCAGACAATATGGCATTGAGTCATTAATTAATAAAAGAGGTCAGTGGAACACTTTGCACAGACTTCAAACAGACCTACACACAGAGAAACATGACTTATCAGAGAGTTGGTATTAAAGATCAATGGGAAGAGAAAGCACAGACTATCCAATAAATTATGAAAGGACAAATAATTCTCCATATGATACAAAGCAAATTCATTCCTTTCCCTCATGCCATATATAAAAATTAAGGCCAAATAGATTAGAGACTTAAAAATGAAAGGGGAAATAAAATAATTTTAGGAGAGTTTATGGAAAAATTTGTCTACAGTTTGAAAGTAGAAGATTTATTAAAGAGACAAAACATGTTTCAGAATAAAGAAAAAGACAGATAAACATGACAAAAATAAATTAAGATTTTCAGTTCATTGAAGGACACAAGGAAGGGAGTAGAAAGATAAACAAGGAAAGGAAAAAGATGGACAAAAAGAATATATGCCAAAAATAAAGAATTAATATACAGAATATTTTTAATTCCTATAAATCAAGAAGAAAAAAGCAAATCAACCTATGGAAAACTGGGCAAAACAAATAGATATTTCTCAAGAGTAGAAATAAATGGCAAGTAAACATATGGAAATGTGTTTATTAGAGAAATGAAAAATAAAACCATGAGATACTGTTTTTCACCTACTTCCTTCAAACATTAAGGCACCCAGCACAGCTCTAGCTGCAATATCATCGGAAGCCATGTTAAGGTTTAAAGGTATAAAGGATGTATTTCTTGCATATAAACCTTTTCTTAAAGGTAAGATTCTTCTCCAGTCTAATTTTGACTTCCATTCTCTTCTCTCATGATCTTGTCCTAACACATCCTCAGGATTCTTTTGCAGAAAGGAAAAGATTGCACTGGTAGCCAAAGGGCCTGGGTTGCAGTCTAATCTCAGCCACAAATAAATAGAGGGGTTTTAGTCAAGCTCCTTAAGATTTTTGGGATTTAATCTGTATTTATAAGATGAGGATAGATAAATCTTGCTCCAGAAATCTCAAATTGGCAGCACTTGAAGACAGAAGATAGGTTTTGTTCGGCTTTTACTTATGCCTTTGGATTTTTTTATCTTTTCATTTTTATTTCTTTTCTTTTCTTTTTTTTTTTTTTTTTGAGGCAGATTTTTATTATGTTACCTGCTGTATCGTGCTGTGATATCACAGCTCACAGCAACCTCAAACTCTCGGGCTCAAGCAATTCACTTGCCTCAGCCTCCTGAGTAGCTGAGACTATAGGCATCCGCCACAGTGCCCAGCTATTTTTTTGTTGCGGTTGTCATTGTTGTCTAGCTGGCCCAGGCTGAGTCCGAACCGGCCAGCTTAGGTGTATATGGCTGGTACCCTACCCACTGAGCTGTGGGCACCACCACCTTTAGATTTTTTAATTTAAATACAAATACATGAAAATTGATGATCCAAGAATTCATAGTCTCCCCCATTCCATTTGTGCTACATCCAAACTCTAATTGGCTTGATTACCCACCTGCTGTGGAAAGCAATGTCCACGACCTGAGTAAGATAGTGTCTAAATTTTCTTTTTGAAGTTTAAAAAATATGTATAGGATGCTCATATACCCCAACCAGGCCTACTTAAAATAAATAAGAAAAAGTAGCATGTTCACTCAGTATATACAAGTGTTTCACCTGATGGTTTTGCTTTCATACAACTTTATTATGCAGAAGTTGTATGAGATGCCCCCCCAGGGCACTCCTTCACCTGCTTTCCACCTGCACAGCATCATCATTTTAATAATCTATCTCCACTCAAGCCTGCCAGATTGAGCAGGAGAGAAAGTTGATGCTATTGCTAAATTCCCACACCATTCCTGCTACATAAGCATCAATAAATATTTATTGGATACAAAATTGTATCAACAAAGAAAGGAAAATGATTTAGCTCCAATATAACATGCACCTAGCACAGAATGCTGTAAAAGACCAGAAAGCAATATTTTAGTCTATGTGAGCTCCTACAGTCCTTACTGCAACTACTCAATTCTGCTCTTCTAGAGTGTAAGAAATTGGCAGCAAGTCTGGAATCTGTAGGGCAACTCAGCAGGCCAGAAACTTGGTAGTTAATGCTACGGTCTGGAGGCAGAATTCCTTTTTTTCCAGAAAACCTCAGCTTTTACTCTCTAGCAGGGGTCCTCAAACTGCGGCCCACAGGCCACATGAGGCGGTGTGATTGTATTTGTTCCCATTTTGTTTTTTTACTTCAAAATAAGATATGTGCTGTGTGCATAGGAATTTGTTCATAGTTTGTTTTTGTTTTTGTTTTTGTTTTTAAACTATAGTCCGGCCCTCCAACGGTCTGAGGGACAGTGAACTGGCCCCCTGTTTAAAAAGTTTGAGGACGCCTGCGTCTAGTCTTTCAACTCATTAAATGAGGTTCACCCACATTCATGTCATTTACTCAATGTCCTTTACTTACAGTTAATTCATTGTAGATGTTAACCACATCTCCAAAATACTTTCACAGCTCTACCTAGGTTAGCATTTATTAAATAACTGAATACTACCGCTTACATAAGTTGACACGTGAAACTAATCATCACATAGTGCTAAAGTGATCGCAAGAGATATGTAAATGAATGAGCATGGCTTGTTCCAATAAAACATTATTGAGTTTCATATACTTTTCCACATGTCACAAGATGTTATTCTTTTGATTCTTTTACCCTAATGTTCTGGAGTGTAAAACTATTAGCTCATGCATACTCCATACGAAACCCAGTGGTGGCTCACATTTGGCCCAATGGCCATAGTCTGCTCACGCCTGCTCCAGCGCAGCCTTATACCTGTGCTATTCCTACACATTAAAATGTACGATGCTTATTTATAGGTCTATATATTTACACATATACATATAAAGAACTTTAAAACTGGTGTTAATAGCAGCTGTTGTCCACAAAGGGCTTCAAAGTAATTCAAGTTATTATGTTTCTGAGAGTGGAAAAAGAGAAATTATAAAAATTATAAGAGAAATTATAAAAATTGATTATCTGGAGTATTTCAATGACATTATAAATTTATAATGAAATTATAAAATTATAAGAGAAATTATAAAAATTGATTATCTGGAGTATTTCAATGACATTGAAAAACATTACAAAAGTAATGTTCTCTGAAGAAAGAAATAGAAACAAGAATTTCTACCAAAGTCTTTCTAAGTCTGTAATTCCATACAATAGCAAGTTAGCAAACAGTGATGGAGCATAACATTTCTCTAATGATTACCCACCCCTTTTCATGCTAACTGATCCAGATTCTGAGTATGCATACACACACGTACACTCATACTTCATTTATTCTATACTACATGTGTTACTAATGCACTTACATGTCAGGCTTTTAATTAAGCACTGGTAATATATAGATCAGTCAATAAGACATGTTTCTTCAAGAGATCACAGGGTTAGGTAAGAAAAAAATGTTGGTATTCACTACTAGTCTGCCATTTTAGCTAAGTAACCTGATTTTATCCCTTAAACAGCTTACGGTAGCATTGTCAAATAAAAATGCAGGATCGATTAAATTTGAATTTCTTATGAACAGCAAATAACTTTTTTCAGTGTCATATACCTCTGCAGTATTGGGGAACTACTTATGTTGAAAAATAACCTAAAATTCACATCTGTCTTGTATTGAATTTGCAATCCTAGCTCAATGAAAGGTAGGAATTATTGCACCCACTTTTTCTGAGAGTTAAAGACATGATTGTGAAGATTAATTTGCCTGTTCAAGTTTGTACATGTGGAATTCCATGCAAATTTTTCCCCAGCTAAAACCAGATAAGAAGTCAGATCATAAAGAAATGGACCACCCCTGTGGTGTATTCAGGAAGCAAAAATAATACACTAATTCCATCTGTGCAAATTCATATGGTCAAATGATTGGGTGAATACTGCAAAGTGAATAAACTATAAGTAAAAATAAATGAACTAAGAGAAAACAAATTAGAACTGTTCAATTATTTCATCCTAAAAAAAAAGGCTAACTTTTTCAAGGTTGTCTTTACTCTTACCATCTCAACTCATTACTCTTCATGTTACAGAAATATTTCCAATAATCACATTTTCTTGTTCCTTTAAGAATTGGCAAATAATTATAATTATCATGAACATTAAAAATCCCAAATATTTTTACTATTGTGGTAAAGAAATTTTATAGTGAACATAGCAAGTGAAATTTAAAAAGAGAAAAACGTTTCTTCCTTATTACATTAATATGTAGAAAATTCAGAGAGTTCAGAGAATGTGGTGAACAAATATCCAGAAATGACTACTGTCAAAAATTTGGCATATTCCTTTTCTTTCCAATTTTTTTGTCCATACATGTAAGTCTTTACACTATTAGGATTTAGCCATATGTGGTTTTATATACTGATTTTTATTTTTTGGCTTTAATCAAAAACAAACTTCACCATTTTAGGAAGGTACAAATGTTTTTATTCCATGTTATAATGCATTTGTTGGGTGTTCTAACGTGTCCATAACTTGAGTATTATTCATTGTCCCTGACAGCTGACTTTTTATCCCTCCCCCCTTCATTTCCAATGACCTTTACATCTCTTTGTGCCCCTGTGTGCTCATGATTCAGCTCCCAATTATTAGAAAGTGCGTATAGTGTTTGTCTGTGTCCATTCCTGAGATACTTGGGATACTGGTCTCCATTTTCATCCAAGTTGCAGCAAAAGACATTATTTCATGCCTTTTTATGTCTGATTAATATTCTATGGTGTGTGTGTATGTGTGTGTGTGTATAAAGGGAACTTAGGTTGGTTTCTCATCTTTACAATTGTGAATTGTGCTTCAACAAATGTTCAAATGCAAGTGTGTTTTTGATAAAATGACAGCTTTTCCCTTGAGTAGACATCCAGTATGGGGATTGCTGAGTCAGATACTAAATCTACATTTATTTCCTTGAGGAATCTTCATACTATTTTCCACGGAGGTTGTACTAATTTGCAGCTTCACCAGCAATGTATAATAAGCACACCTTCCTCTCTGCATCCATTCCAGCTTCTACTGTTTCTTGACTCTTTAGTAACGACCATTCTGACAAGAAAATTTATTTTTTAATAAAAGCCATTCATTTTCATTTTCCTGATGATTAGTGATGTTGAGCATTCTATCATATGTTTGAAAGCCATTGTCTTCTCTTGAAAAACTTCTCTTTATATCTTTTACCTATTTTTAATAGGATTGTTTGGTTTTTCCTTGCTTATTTGTTTGAGATCTTTGTAGATTCTGGGTATTAGCCCTTGGTCAGATGAATAGTTCGTGAACATTTTCTCTTCTTTGGAAGGTTGTCTGCTTAACACTGTTGATTATTTCCTTTGCTGTATAGAAGCTTTTTAATATTAACAACACCCATTTATTTGTTTTTGTTGTTTTGCTGTATTTGCTTTTTGGTCTTTAGTCATAAATGCTTTGCATAGACCAATATCTAGAAAAGTTTAACCTACATTTTCTTCTACAATTTTTTTCATGCTTTCCTTGCATTTAAGAATTTGTATCCATTTTGAATAATTTTTTTTTTTGTATATAGCAAAAGACAGGGGTCCTGTTTCATTCTTCTGCATGTTGCTTTCAAGTTTTCCCAGAATCATTTATTAAATAGGTCTTTCTTTCCCCAGTGTATGTTGTTGTCTGTTTTACCAAAGATAAGCTAGTTGTAAGTCAATGGTTTCTGAGTTGTCTATTCTGTTCCATTGGTCTATATCTCTACCTTTATGCATGAGCCATTATGGGTTTTGAGATAAAGAAAAATCAAAAAAAAATAATATCTGAATGTATGGGAACAAATTAATCCCTCCCAACAAAAATCAGTAAACTGGGCGAGTTGAAACTTGCACAGGTGAATCAGGAAGAGCATTGTCAACTGTGTTTCTTGAAAGTGAAAATTGGATTATAACAAATCTGTCTCAAACATACCAGTACCATGCTCTTTTGTTTACTATAACCTTATAGTATAATTTAAATTTTAGTAAGGAGAGGCATCCAAATTTCTTTTTTGTTTGGGTTTTTTTTTTTTTTTTTTGTAGCTAAGATTATTTTGGCTATTTGAGCTCTTCTTTGGTTCCAATGAAGCCATCAAATAATATTTTTCTAGATCTGCGAAATGTGACATTGGTGTTTTGATGGGGATTCTATTGGATCTATAAATCCCTTTGAGCAGTATGGACATTTTAACATGTTGATTTTACCAATCTATTAGAATAGGACATTTTTCTATTTGTTTGTTCATCTGTAATTTATTTCATTATGTTTTGTAATTCTCCTGGAAGAGATCTTTCACCTCCTTGTTTAAATTTATTCCTAGGCATTTTTTTTCTTTGAAGCTATTAAAAATGGTATTGAGACTTTGATTTGACACTCAGCATGACTGTTATTATTGTATAGAAATCCCACCGATTTGTATACATTGATTTGGTAACCTGGTACTTTGCTAAATTTATTTATCAATTCTAAGAGTCTTTTGCAAGAAAGTCTTTGGTTTTTCTAGATACAAGATCATATCATTAGAGAAAAGAAGATGGTTTGACCTCCTCTTTCCCAATTTGGATGCCCTTAGAAAGAAGTTTTTTTTATTTATTTTGTTTTAGAAGAAGTTCATGAAAGCTAAACGACCTAAAAGAATTATCTCATACATGTAATCTTGAATGAAACAAGAATATCTGTTGCTTCCTGGTTTCTTTTTACCAGGTGAAAAAGATAGGTATAGCTAACAAGTGAATTCTGCTTACATGTAGTATGTGATTATTTCCTGCTAGTCTCCTATGTAGGTATAAAAGATTCTTCATTTCCTCAAAATGTATAAATGGACCCAAATATAAGCCTTTGCTAACATTTTTATAAAATGTTTTATTCTTCTTTATGTAACCATCCACTAAATAATTAAATATAAATCATTGAAGTTTATATTTAAAATGTTTTACAACACAAATAAAGACATTTATAATCTCATCAGTAACCATAAAGATTTTTCCAGAACACACAACATACAATTTAATTTTATCATGGTAGCTTAAGAATTAAGCTGTTTTGTAATCTTTATATTTCTTGAGACATATTTAAGTTTAAAAGGGTGAGATTTGAGAAAAGCGATTCTTCACTGTGCAATTCCTGCATATCACAGATGAGATAGAAACAAGGCACAAAATAACAATAAAAAAAAAAAATTAAATGGTAAGGAGATAAATAAAAAAGCCCTAAGTACAAATGCACACTCTGATCCAATAATGTAAAACTTGGGGGAAAAGTTCAAAAGGAGTGGAGAAAATATCTCCATATCTAGACAGAATTTTGTGAATCGGTTCATTCCTACACCAGATTTTCTTTATCACAGAAAGGTTACACAATTTCAGAAGGAAAAAAATATATGCCTTCTGCAGCCTCATTGGGTGATTCATTCTCCAGTGTCATACACAGCAGGAGGCGTGCTGCTCCCTGAGTGGGTGGGAGGGGGACAGGAAAACAGTACAATTAAGCATTCTCCATGGAAAGGGGTCATTTATAATCCATCTCCATGGGAGATCTTACACTCTTTTACTATTTGCAGTTTCGAAACATAGCTTGTGTCTCAAGCACTCGTATTTTTTAAAAGCGTCTAAGCTGAACTGAAAGTTTCTTTTTTGCCACTTGTGGTTTTCTCCCTCTGAGAGAAGGAACAGCTAATCAGTGAGAGAGGAAAGGACGCTCTACATCTGTCTGAGCAGCTTTGCTTCTCTTTATTTGCTTTTACTCCAGAAGAAAAGGCCATCATTTTGTCCCTGTTTACAGGGTACCTCAAGTGATTTTTCAGTATAGCTCTTGTTCCTTCTGGTGATGTTCTTTTAAGGGCTTCAAAAAGTACAAAACAAAGAAAAAGAAAGGTACATAGACACTGTCATCCAAAAGTATGAATTAGGTGATAGGGGTTGAATTACACTCTTACTTTGCACAATAGTTTGAAACATCTGGGCTGGTAACAAATGCATTGAAATTTATTAAAATTTATTCAAAGGCTTTACTCTTATTAATATAACACAGAAATTACAACTTAATGTCCCTATATATTATATATTGTATTTGGCTTTCACATAATTTTTTAAACATAAATTTGATTGCCTTAAAAAACCAGGAGAATATACTATATGTGTTACAACACGTATGCACACAATATATGCATGCACACCCACAAATGTCCAGGTTTCCAGCCTTTCCTAAAAAGTCAGAGAGCAGTAACCTTGGGTAAACTTTCCCATAGGACAGCCCTTTGTGGGGCCTGCAGCCCTATAGATGGGGCTTGTGTGTGGTACTTCATAATCCAACACCTACGTTGCCTCACTCATTTGTGTGACTGGCTTGGGTTTATGAAGCATGTGAATTTGTTACAGTGAAGGTTATAATCTCAAATTGCAATGAGCCTTTTAGCCTGGTGTTGTGAGAACAGCATTGGATGAAACTGAGGCCAGCCCTACAATTGTTTACCTTTGTCAGCTACAATAATGATGCCATGACTCTCAACTTCCCAGATGTGGTAAGGATTAGATAAAATGTGTGTTAAATAAATAACACTTCTGGTACATTGTAGCTCTCCAACAGGCAGCTGTTAGGACAAAGATGATGTCAGTAATAACTGTGAGGTCAGAGACGTGACAGCAGAGTGGTGCAAGCTTTGAAGACAACAGTTTTCTTCATAGAAAAGAAAACTGAATTTGATCCCAACAGAGCCCTTTAGCACATAGTATCTTCAATAAAGGCTCTAATACAGGATGTTAAACCTTGTTCCTTTTGGTATTAGATTTCTATAAAATAAACTTTCAAGTCTTCACATTGCTTTTCAAGCAGGTTCACAGGAGGACAGCGGCTTTTCAATGCCCATAATAAAACTCAGCTAAAATAAAATATAATTAATTTGTGATTCACTAGTTATAAAAAAAAGGAGGACAGATTAAAACTCTGCTGTGAAATGCTGAGCTTTTCAATAGTACGACTTGTGACTTAGACAGGAATTATATGTTTAAATAAAACAGGATGGGAAAATAATCTTATTAAGTGACTATGGTATTTCTCTCTGGGAAAACCTTTGTTACTGAGTGAATAATAATAATAGTCAACATGTAGCTGTCCTTGTGGGTTAAATGATGTTTTAATGTGTTAATGAGAAATGACTTAAAATATATGCTTGTCTTAAGTCAGTTTAGGCTGCTACAACAAAATACTGTCAATTTGGTAGCTTATAAACAAAGGAAATTTATTACTTGCATTTCTGGATCTGTCGTCTGAGATACTTGGTGTCTAGTGAGGGCCACTTTCTGGTTTATAGACAGTGACTTTCCAGTGTGTTTACATGGTAAAGGGGCTACTTAGCTCTTTGGGGACTCTTCTATAAGGGCACAAGTCTCATTCATGAGGACTCAAACCTCCTGATCTAATCACTTCTCAAAGATCTCACCTCCTTATATCCTTGCATTGGTGATTAAGTGTTCAAAATATGAATTTGGGGAGAACACAGCATTAAAACCATAGCAATGCTAATTGTAGACATTAACAAATAGCATTGAACGTGAACGAAGGCTTACTGGTGGATAGAAATCTTACAATTTTTAAAAAAATAAAATTTTTCTTATTCTCTTCAATCAAATTTATGAAATGGGCAGATTTCACAATTGACGTGTAAAATAAATTTAGATTTGCAAAGTCAGAAGGAGGAGCCGTAGATGAGTTTTCTATTTTATAGATATTTTCACTGTCTTTTTGATAGTTTAGCTACGTCTATTCAAGTGGTTTCAAGTACTAGTCTGCCAAGAGAGAAAAAGCATAAGATGCCAGTAGTTTAAAGGCTTTTCTTTTTTTTTTTTTTTTTTTTTTGCATAATGGTGACTTTTTATTAAAACAGAGGTCTAACAAGGCAGCATGCTAGGGGACTTGATGGAGGAGTTCAGCTCTTTTCCTGCTTACAAAAGTGAAGTTGAAAACGTAAGTGCTAGACCTCAGCTAACTTCAGTGAGAGGTATGCTTACTTTCTTTTTCGTGTATTGTACACTATTTGAAAATAATTGTTTTCCCGCAAACTAAAAGGAGATAAATTCTTACAGGTGAAGCTTATGATTAAAAATTGCATCCTTAAGAAAGAACTGCCATAAAAAAGTTTTAGGAAATCAAACATTTGTTTTGAAGGCTGTGAAATTTTCTTATTAATATTGATGACCCATCACCGTTTCAATCAGCCCACATGAAATAACTTTGTAAAATGAAGTGAAAAGGGAACAATTGAATTTCCCTTCAGTTAAGAAAGAGGGTTTTTATAGTAGCTTTTTATATTTAAATAAAGAGAATGTAAGAAATTATACCAGCCAGTATAATGTGAGAATCCGTAAGTTAAGCTACACAACCAAACTGCCTTATTTTTACTGCAAATTCTGTCTTCACATGGGTAATCTGCTAACATTTATTGAGCAGTACTGAATGTCCTCAATTCTCTCTTCTTTCTTTATCCATGCAAATACGAATATTTTTGACTGCCTCCTATGTACTATATCCAATGTTAAGTGTCAGGAATATAGCAGTAAGTAAGGTGAAGTCCTTATCTAATAGAGTGGTCCATCTACTTGGGGCAGGTTGAGATAGAGAAGTTCACACATATGAGCAGAGCGCTAACCTCCCCATATACCAAAGTTTCTGCAAAAATGGTACTTAAGCAAAAGCCAAAGGCTGCATAAGGGGGACTCAAGTGATGGGAAAGAGGGCGGAGAAATGTAGGGTGGAAGGCGGGTGCAGGGAAGAGTGGACCAGTATTTGGCACAGGGCATGTGGCATCTTGGGAGCAGAGAGGGTGGAAAAAAATATATTTGGAATGGCAGGAACTTGGTATGAAAGGGCCCAGGTGAAGAGATTAGCAGCAGCCCAGTGGAGGAGTTTGTCTTGTGTCCTGAGGTAAAGGAGAAGCTTCTGATGCATTAAGAAAATCAAGGCCTGCTTGCCAGTAACAGTGGGTGAAGGCAGCAGAGGCAAGAGAAGAAATTTTTTCTTTGTTTCTTTATAGATGAGCAAAACACCAAATCTGCAGCTGCTGGCAAGGGTATGTAGAAAGGGTAACTGTGCAATGCTGGTGGGACTGCAAACTGATGCAACTGTTATGAAAAGAAGTATGGAGAATCCTCAAAGAGCTAAAAATTAACCTTCCGTTCGATCCCACAGGCTAGGCATCTACCTAGAAGAAAAAAGAAATCATTTTATCATAAGGATATTTGTTTTAGAGTGTTTGCCATAGTCCAATTCACCGTCATCAAGACGTGGAATCAACTCAAGTGTCCATCAACCCATGAATGGATTAGTAAACTGTGGTATATGTACACCATGGAATACTATTCAGCTATAAAAATGAGGGAGACTTTACATCTTTTCTATTAACCTAGATGGAGTTGAAGCACATTCTTCTTAGTAAAGTATTACAAGATAGGAAAAGCAAGTGTACAATGTACTCAATACTAATATGAAAACATTAGGGCAAATATCAAACCTCAGATTTTATAATACCTTCCTAATGCATTGTGTTGCCTATATATAATTTGGAAGATAATTTTCTCCTGCCCACTTTCCACCTCATTCACACATTTATTAGTTGACATCTCTTGCTGAACAACTATACTCCCACATAAGAGAGAAAAACATAATGAAATTGAAGTGAGGGGAGGAGGGAGGAGGGAAAGGGAAAACGGGAGTGCTCTCTCCTTGGTGTGCTCTCACCAAGGTGAACAGTGTCAGGGTAGGCGGCACACCCCATGGGGGACGGGCTCAACTACAACTTGAAATTTACCTAATAAACCCAAACCATGTAACCTAATCATTTGTACCTTCCACTTAATCTGAAATTTGAAAAACGGCGTGCAAAATAACAGCATGCTTGTAGCTGATGGAAATAATACAGGAGAAACAACAACAGTAAAAATTTTATATGCAAGAAAAAGAAGAAAATGGAAAAGTGATAACCTTGAGTGTGTTGGGACAGTGGACACTAATGCCCCTGCCAGTTGTTGGCCTTAGGAACCTGGACTCTTCGTCCCTGACAGCTTGAGCTACCACTCTTGGGAATTCTCCTCAGACCTACTCTTTTTCTCAGTGAAAAACAAAAAGGTTCTATAATTTTGAGAAGAAAAAAAAAAAAAAAGGTTCAAACTGGAATCTGGAATAGTAAAGGGAAAGGTTTAAGAAAACAATGTGATTGTAGGATTTAGTCCATATGAATGGTTTCAAATATAAATAAAAAATGTAAAATTAGTTTCAAAAGAAAATAAAAGTACCATGTACCTGAAGCATAACAGATATAATGAGGAGCATGTTGAAGATAAGCATATTTGTTATTTTATGTATATTCCCATGTTTTTTATATTAAAATTCAACTAATATAGCATTGAGAATGAATATTGAATACTCAAGACAATGGTAGTCTTCCTCAATCAGTTAGAAAAAGAATGGTAGAGGAACACCTATAAATACACCAGAGACAGAAACTGGAAGGCAAAAATTAAACTCTGACAGGCTGCAAGTAACATCATAGAGTTCTTTGGCTTTTTCAACTAATTGAGAGTATTGGTGAGGAAAATGGATTGCTTGCAAAAGCCGAGACCTATTTACCAGCTAATTTTCTAACGCTTTAGAAAAATCTGTCATTTAAAGTAAGTTGAATATTACAACCTTTGCAGTAGAAGTGACAAGCAATTACTTTTCTTGTTACCCTAGCTATGGCATTTTTGAGATAAAAATACATCTTGTTTAGTAGGGCTGGAATGCTACCATTTATTCTCTTGCTGGTAATTTTCTAATTATTAAGCAGTCCAGTGAAATGTTATGTGTCTCCTCAAGCTCTGTGAAAAGGCAATAAGGATTCTGTTTCTGAAGGTGATCCATTTGCATTACTCTCCCAGCAATGTAACAAAGTAAATATTCATTCTGTGTTTACACATAATAATCAAGGTTATTATGGTTTTTGGATAACAAAAATAGAGAATAAATTTTGGATCTTGTCCCATTATAGGAATTTTTATTGGCATAAGTGGAAACATCGAGGCCAAAGCCTTTTAGAAAATGAATCATCACATAGTACATGATCTATTTTTATTATTTATTAAACAATGTATCATTAGAACCTTTACCTGAAGGTATTCTTTATTAATCTAAAGATTTAAGAATAAATTTATGCAACCAGACCAATGATTTTAATCTAAAATCTTTAATGGTCAATGAAGGATGTTGCCTGTCCTGTGGAGCACAATGTTTGATTGCAGCCAGTTTAGCATTTTATGACACATCAGTCCCTGTTTTTGCATCATGTCCTTTATTCCTCTCTACTTGTTTCATGTGTTAAGTCTTGTCTCCTTCAAAAGATTATATAGCCCATTAGGGCAATTATCAAACCTCGGATTTTATAATCTTCCCGATGCATTGTGTTACCTGGACACAACATGGAAGACACTTTCCTCCTGCAGCTTTCCACCTCATCCTTCTTTATCTGCTGTACATTGAGCTCCCTCTCTGAACATACTTAACTCACTATGTGCAGTGGGAAAATCGACAAAATTTCCTGTTCTTATAACAGCTCTATTCTCTTAATGTGTCCCCAGTGCCTTAAGAATCACTTCCCAAATGCTATTACCAATCCTCTCCTGAAACATACAAAGTCTGTAGGAATGAGAGACGCGTCATTAGTAACAATTAGCATCCTAGAACTGTAAGATTCGAAAGTTTATGATAGTTCACTTGGCACCAAGGAGACTGTATGAACTCTGAAATGCGCCTTTTCTTTCATTCAATTAAAAATTCAACATTTTAAAAATACCTACTTAGGGGCCAGGCCAGTATGTGTAATATTAGAGTTGCGTGAATATAAATCTAGACCGTGAGAAAAACAAGTTCATCTTAGGTTGTATCACATAGTTGTTATTTTGCTTGTTTTACAAACTCTAACAGTTAGTTTGGCAGTTTATACTGTGATTTAAAATTGACATTTCAGGTCTTTTTAAAAATGTAATTTCTTGAGTTTCACGCTCTGGCAGTTTTAGTGTGGAATTAGCCAAGGTAGTTTTACAGCAATGAGGGACGTCTTATTGGGGAAGCCTGCTAGTACTTTATCTTTTACGTGGCATTCCTTTATTTTGGTACTCCAAAATAATTGAAAAGTAGAAATCGCACCCAAGGAAATAGCTCTCAAGTCTGATCTGAAACTACCAGGACATACATTCTTTGGTTTTTAAATAAAATAATATTCATCTCACACTATAAAAATTATTGGGTTAATTTTAATGAATCAATATGTACCGGAGGCTTTCGATGGTTATTTAATGCCAAGAAGATGTCTGGTAATTCTAAAAGTTGACCATCACAAGTTTATTGCCACACGATGGGTACAATTTCAAATCACAAGGCAAGCAGAAAAGTAAAAAGAAACAAAGCCAACATTCTTGCTTTGAAAGGCAATTGTGAATTTGCTTGGAGGCCCAACCTGGTGTATAAATTTAAGTCTCTTGGTGATAGTGATTTAATATTATTGTAAGAATGTGAGCAAAAAACTACCAGTGTTGGATGTAGGGGGTTATATATTATTTATATGACTTTTTATTATTGGTGCTTTCATTCCACTGCGTTGAAAGTGCTTTTTGAATGTCCTTCCGACAACGCTAAAACTCCTTTATTTGTCACATCACTTCCTTCCTTCAGATGGAAAGTGAATTAACAGTGTATCCTTTCCCAAAGAGTGCATTTGTCTGATTCCTACTCAAACTAAGGGGATAATGCTGAGGCAAACTGCTGAAGTTTATCATTCCACGTCGTTTTCATCTACAGAATTAGACAAGTAAACATTAGCCAGATTTCTACACCTAGTGATGTGATTACTATGTAATGATGGGCTACCGTGTATTTAAATAACCTAAGCTAATTTCAGTAAGATACAAAATTACAGTCCGAAGTAATTTAGATAAGACAAGGAAGTATGACTTTGTTTTCTCATGTAACTAAACAAAGGAAAGGGCCTGGTACAGTTGAACTCGAAGATAATTAGCACCAGAGCTGGAAACACCATCAAACTCCCTTTGTATTGAAGATCTCTGAAGCTTTCTACCTTATAGTTAACTTCCTTTACCCGGGTACATAGCCATACAACCAGCAAACTAAATTAGATGCGCTTCCTAGGAAAATACATGGCATCCACATCCATATTGGAAGAAGTAATTCAGAAAAAATTGACAGCTGAAAAACCTATGATCTGGGGTCGTCTTTCATAGATAGCATCAGTTTTTATTTCTGATAAAAGGAACATCAAACCTAGGGAAGAATGATGAATGGCTGGGTTTGGGTCATGTACTCACCCTCATTAGGTAATTCTGCTACTAAAATTAACTAGCCAAGTAATTACCACGTGGATTTGATGGTTGGAATAGAGGGACTATGGGGAGAAAGGGATCGGTATGGGAGTGCATATTCCAAAAGAAAGTGAAGAGGTTCCCAATAGATAAAACATAGAGGACCACTCAAATCGCAGGGTGAAACATCCAACAACTAAAGACTTTCCTGGGCGGTGCCTGTGGCTCAAAGGAGTAGGGTGCCGGCCCCATATACTAGAGGTGGCAGGTTAAAATAGGGCCCCAGCCAAACACTGCAAAAAAAAAAAAAAAAAAAAAAAAAAAGGCTTCCATGGCATCTAAAGTATCAGAAAAATCAAATTATGGGCAAGAGAGAGAAAAAAATGTGGAAAGTTAAATAGATTTAGCAAGTACGAATCATAGTAGATGAAGACACAGAGGGATCTCACAGCATCTGCCCTAGGAGTATTTCATAAACATTAGCCTCAGTAAACATTGTTTATGAGGATAACTAGAAATTATCTTGGTGATTAGCAGTGCAATCAGCAAACTAAATTAGATGGACTTCCTAGAAAAATATGTCATGCATATTCATATGAAAATAATTAATTCAGGGGATTAATGAAATTTCAGAAAGGGAAGACTAATTAGAAGAATAATTTAAAAAATAACCTCATTAATGCTGATTAGCTTTACAATAGTTTATAGAGTAGGATTAAAGAAAGGTAATAAATAGTAAGAGACATGAAGAAAATCGGCTAAGAAAATAGAGAAAAATACAATACATGAAATTGTCACTCTTAAAAAAAAGTCAGTTTTCTTTCTGAATAGAAAGAAGTAAATAGAAAAAATAAAAATATAGAAAGTATAAGGAGAAAAGCAATTGGGTGTTTTGAGGATGTCAGTAATTTCTATTACCTCTTAAAGAATAACCTTAATAATTATGAACAAAATATAAATATTGCTTTACTTTCAAAGAGATAAAATTACCAAAGTAATGTAAATTATATGTAATTTAAGTAATTTATTAGTGAGATCTGACCCTTATATATTGTCAATTAGGATACCATTAATAATTTGTGCAGCAACAGAAATGGAAAATAAAGGAGGGAAGATTTTTAAAATAACATTAGATCCTTTATTTTAGATAATATTATGATGAATTTCACATTTTAATCCACTTTTATCGTCAAACTAAGTGGAAAATATACTGGAAACCTAAGTTCAATACTTGAATCATTTTCACTAATGGTTCTTGAAATTAAAAGTTCTTTCAATGTTAACAGCTAACACAGGACTTCAAGCTGAAATTGAAAGCACTTTAAAAATTGAGAAACAACCACACCTACGGTGCATCTTACAATGGTACATGTGAAACTTACTAAATGTAGAATATTTATGTGTTATGTGTAACACAGTAACTAAGAAAAAGCCTGAAAGGCTATGTTAACCAGTGTGATGAAAATATTTCAAACTATATATAAAACCAGTGCATGGTACCCCATGATTGCATTAATGTACACAGCTATGATTTAATAAAAATATATATATTTAAAAATTGAGGAACAAATTAGTTATCAGGAGCAAATTCACTTTTTTGAGAAATATTTTCTTAAGAAAATTTGGCGTCATATTTAAGGCACCTACATATCTCTGAGATAGAGGATTTAGAAGTTTATTTTCTGTGATAAAATGCATATTTGAAAAATTTGATTAAGGAAAGATTTTTCATGTTTCTCTAAAATAAAAAATGGTTGAAATGATTCTAAATTTCAAAACAAAATAAAACTTCCCACCTACTTAGGTTAGATACATCTATTTATATACACACATGCATATACATAAAACCAAGTGATAATGTTAAACATTTAATCTTCTGCTATACGAATATAGTTCTGATAGCATAAAGTTTGTCATCAAAATTTTTCATCTTAAGGAATTGTTCGCTTAAAACATCAAAAGATCCATAAGTTTAGAGAGAAGAGTTTTGTTTCTCGTATAGAGTTCAGTTCACAGGCTGGACATTTTGAGAGGCTGGGAAGGGTAGCCTCTGGCAAAGACAGGCACTTTTAGGGAGAGGAGGCTAAGGAAGGAATTTAAGTTGAACAGGTTAACCAAGTATACATATTTAACAGGTTATAGGAGGAGCTACAAATATTCTTGAAGGTGGTCCTGACACGTGCACATTGAACAAACGTGTATGTCGCATATGATCCATATTCCATTTGGGGTAGAGCCTTAACATTTAGATCTATTACAAGTAGACCTTATGTCAAAAGGTGACGTAGGGACATGAAGCTACTTTCATGTGCATCCTCTCAGTCCATGACCACAGATCTCACCAGGAGAAAATTACTGAAGTTAGTCCCTTGTCCAGTCAAAGCTGTAGCTATGGCTTGGGGAACAGGGTGGTGGAGGTCAGTGTCAGGCAGTGGTTGAGCTGGAATTGTATTCATATTGTTTATCTGCTGGCGATTGCTGTTTAGCTACTAGGGAGAAGGAGAAAACTTGTGACAGAACAAAGTCTAATCTCCAAGTGTTGGAGTGACTTACTCTTTGCCTGGCATGGCCTTAGGTCCTGTTGATGATTTGGTATCTCATCGCTACAGAGAGTCTGTCCTATCAGCAGTAAGACTTCCATTTTAATATTAGTGCTGGTCACCTGTGACATCTGAACTGCAATAGGGAACAGACATTAACAGTTGTGTCTCCCTGCTCATCCTGAAACTCAGGGAGGTCAGCAACTCAGTTTCTCAGGTTTCTCTGGGCCCCCCACAGCCTAGAAGGGGTCTGTTCAGTTGGCTAGGGGCTGAGAATTTTATTTTTAATTTACAGAACCTCATTACTGTATAAAATTAACTGAAATACTCCAATTGCCTTCTATCTGGTCTTCCCGCTTTCACCCTTTACTTATTATCTATTTCCAACACAAAAACCAATGTAGTTATATAATACATTGAGGCTTTTGGACTTAAAGCCCTGATATGGGTCTCTTTTTCGCTCAGAGTAAAAACTAAAGTCTTGACATGGTCCTCTAAGCCCCTGACTTACCTGGCACCCCTCTCTAGCCCTAGCCCCCCTGTTCCCTCTGGATCGCACTATCCCTGCCACGTTCCCTGCCTGCTGCTTCTCAAACATCGAGGGACTGTGTACCAGCTGTCTTTACTCAGCAAGACCAACACTTACCATCATATTTAACATGGAAGAAATTCATCTGCATCTTTAAGAAATCAATTTTGGGGGCAGCACCTGTGGCTCAAAGGAATAGGGCACCAGCCCCATATACCAGAGGTGGAGGGTTCAAACCCAGCCACAGCCAAAAAAAAAAAAAGAAAGAAATTAATTTTGGGAGAAAGAACTTTTTTTCATTCTCAGCTAGAAAAATAGACTTTTGCATTCATTGACCAGGGATTTTATCTAAGGACACACAAACGTATTAATAAGGTAAATAAAAATAGATGTGTTTATTTTAGATGTTCCATACAGGTGGAATCATGCAATATTTGTCCTGTGACTGGCTTAACTTATTTAACATATAATGTTCTGGTTCATTCGTGTTGTCACATATAGGAGGATTTCCTTCTTTTCAAGGCTGAGTAAAATTACATTGTATGTACAGAACATATTTTCTTTATCCATTCATCCATCAATAGTCAATTAGATTGTTTCCCTATCATGGCAGTCAAGAATAATGCTTCAGTGAACTCAGGAATGCAGATATCTCTTTCAAGTCTTGATTTCAATTTTTGAGGATATATAATTTTTGAAGATCAGAAGGTAGTTCTATTTTAAGTTTTTGGAGGAACTTCCACGCTGTTTTCACTTGCCTCTGCACCAGTTTACATTTCTCCAACAGTGTTGATTCCAATCCCTTGAGGTATCTACCATGCTCAAATGATAGAATAATATAGGAATAAAGAGTTGAATGAGTCACTAGGGGCTTGGGGACAAAGAGAAATTTGAGATGCTGTCCAATATGTATACAGTTTCAATTATGTCAAATGAGATGAATAAGTTCTAGAGATCTGCTGTACATTATGGCTATAATTAACAATACTGTGCACTTAAAAATTTAATAAGGGAGATCTCCAATGAAGGGTTTTTGCTAGAGTTGAAAGAGTAGGGGAGGAAGCAGACTCAGTAGTTTGGTTGTATATACATTTTTCTGGGGAGATATACACATCACACAAGGTCAACAAACACTTGAAAACTATGATGGGCATGTGTTTGTGGACTGCTATTGATTATTCTGCCACCCTTCTTACAACGTATTCAAATTTTCATTCAAGTATCCACCCCTCACCAATGATGCAGGGATGGATCCTGGTATACCTAGGGCAGACAGCACATTTCACTTCCCTGCCAGAAGAAATGGTTTAGGGTGACCAATCAGTGTGATTCTCAGATTCCTTGATGAGAGCACAGGAAAGGTGACAGCCAACCTGGCTCCCTGGACCTGGATGAAGAAATCTGTCTTATTTCAATAAAGGAAGTGAGCCATAGTAAAAAGCTAAACCACAGAGAAGGGAAGTGCTGAGAAATGATCAAGAAATAAACCCTGATAAAATCCATCTGACACTTTTCCTATCTATGGAGATTTGTAGCAACAGGAATGTGTTATCACTTAGGCCAGCTTGAGTGATATTCTGTTATGTGCAATAAAGGACTCTAACTGATACATCATTAGATACACATTAATTAGATTACACATCATTAATAAATATTATATTTCCAAAGGATACTTTTTCTTTCCAAAATTTGCTATACCTAAGTGTTTCTCAATGGTACTTTAAAAATAAATACACTCTAGCTTTAAGTAAATAAAATATAAGTCTTATTGTCTAGTCATAAAGTATAGATATGACTGTAAATGGAAATGTATATACACATTCATTCATTTTTAGAGTGTAACAGATGATCTAAGGAACCAGAACACTGGACCATACTGACATTGTATGTTGATACTATATTATACATATTATACCAGGCATTGTTGTGACCAAAACTGTCTTAAGGAACCACAGATCCATGCACTACTTGGGATGTTTGTTGTCTTTTTCACTTACTTACTTTCCAAATATAGATATACAGAGGGTGCCAAAAAATGGTATACCCAATTTAAGAAAGGAAAAAACTTCTTTAAATTTGTAATACTCAAGTCATGTTTTACTTCTGCAATTACAGGAGGTGCACCATGAGATTTGGATTCATCATTTGTTATTGGTATATATTGACTACTACAATTTTAATACAGTTTTTTTCTTTTCCTAAAGCATGCTTACATTTTTTTTGGCACCCTTCGTAAAAATTCAGAGAAAAAATCAAGGGTGTAGATTAATATTGCTGGCATTACTGCTACTTTGAAGTTTTTAAACAAATTCAATGCCTACGCAAAGAGTACCATAAATAATGCTTAATTTAAATATCCAATGAAAAAATGAATTTCCTTTGCATCATGAAGTTTTCTGCCATTTTGAACTTATTAAGAAATAAGTTCATTATAGGCTACATATTAGGCATAAGAAGAGGTAGGTTCAAGGCCAACCGTATAAGAAGGTCAAATCACAACTGAAGCTGCTAAAAGTAATCACAATACCTTACACTGTGCAAATTTCAGAATGGCCTGCCAGCCCTGCCTGCATCTCAGTACAGCAGTTAAAAGAAAGATGACAAAACAGTAGAATAAAAAAGGACAAAAGGAATATGAAAGTACTATGTAAAGTACTTAGTAAGAATGAGGTTATATTATTTAGTATTATCATATCATCAGTTGTGAGTCGAACTGTATAACTTCAAAAGATGTATTGAAAGTCTAGTCCCTGGTACCTTCAAAAAGGTGACCTTATTTAGAAGTAGAGTCTTAATAAGGAATGATGAGACATACAAAATTCTGTGACTGCTGCTGTCATAAGAAGGGAGAGAGTTGAATACGGGCAGACATGGAGACAGTCAAGGTAAAAACCACTACCAGGCAGTGACGCAGCCAACAACCACCAGGATTGCGGACAACCACCAGAAGTCGGGAGGAAGCCAGGAAGAACTGTTTCCTACAGCCTTCAGAAGGAGCATGGCCTTGCTGATGTCTTTGTTTCAGACTTGTAGCCTCCAGAACCATGAGACAATAAATCTGTTACTTTAAACCACCTTGTGTATGGTAATTTGTTACAGCAGCTCTAAGATACCAATACACTTATCTAAAAAGAAGTAAGTTGCTTGGGAGGTATATCACATCTGGAAGTCCTGATTCCTAAGTAGCCTAAACTTTCTTAATCAAAGTTTTTTATTATCTCTTAGTGGCTATTTATCCTAACTAAAGGAAAAGGCAGTAAACGTGTGGTTCTTTGTGTTGCTGTTGTTTTTTGAGAGCTGCACAATACAGAGAAGCAGTGAATTTCACTGCAGACGAGATCAATTCTCGCTTGCTTTCTTCTCTTCTCCCAGTTCCTCACGTTGTAGCGCATGGACTGCCTCCCTGAAATCTCAGCCCAGCTGTACTTCAAGAATCACCCAAATACAAGGCAGCCAGTATTGAACCTCATCAGTCTGCCCCATGTCCCCAGTTACATATCCAAGCAGGAGAGGACTTAGATGCTTACCGACAATTCTTCTTACCTTCTGCATTATACTGCAATTCCCTCTTCCTTCCTGATGGATCCAGACTCTGGTATCCCAGGGCTCACTCCTGTGCTGGTTGTCTCCCTCTGCACCCCAGCCTCCACCCTCCACCTTTTTCTACTATGTTTCAGTAGGAGCAGGCTGAGCTAAACCCACACTTCAATAGATTCCTGTCGTCCCAGACTTTTGTTTGAGTCAGACAATGAAGAACCACAGTGGGACACCAGAGTAGGGGAAGAGAATGAGATCAAGGTATTTGCATGATGGTTATTGCTGTGAGAAGTCACTGTGGGCTAGGGCCTGGATCACAGGTCACTGCCCATCCTGCAGTGGCCTTCTCTACACAACCAATCCACATGTAGGCTCCAGGAACTCCTGTCTCTTCTCCTGCCTTCAGACCTCCTTCTGAAGCTGCTCCCATTTCCCAGCCCCAGCTTCCTGCTCTAGTCCCATGATTTTCTTTCACCTTGAGCATAGGTTTTTCAGTAATCCTTTTGTCCAATGTGAGTATGAAATCTATTCCTGTTGGAATTAAGTGATAACCCCTCTCTCGGTCTCAGCCTTCCTTGCCCACGTCTCTTTTTAAGGAACAATACAATATGTCTAAATATTTTATCCTAGAATGTTATTTGCCTTCTTATTTACTTCATATAGTTTTCTTTTATTCTTTTCTATGTAGTTTCATATATGCGTATGTTTATATACGTATCAATATAGCTTCTATCTATACATGGATACGTGCTTGTGTGTGTGTATGTGTGTGTGCATGGGTTTATGTGGCCATACCTTTTGGACATTGTAATTACCATTAAGGCAAAGTCATGCTGGATTCTATATCTTTTCTTATAACTGACCCTAAATTTGCAAAAAAAATTATAAGGTCCGATGTTGGAACTCTGGTGCCTCAAGAGACTCAGAGTATACACCTGTCTCCCATAAATAACCCCACGCACTAAACTCGAAAGAAGAAAGCCCAGTGGTGGCACAAATCTGAGGATTGGCCTTGTCATATTTGTTTTGTGAAAAGTTCATATGACTTTACTGTCATGAACTCAAATATCAATAATCATCATCACCACCACAATTCTTACTGTCCAACACTAAGACTGCTCAAGATGCAAAAGTCCATCAATTTTCCTCATTGTTGTATAATTTAATTTTATATCATAGGTCCCATTTTATATACCAGAAGCAACTAAATATATGGTAATCATTCCTTACGCTATGATTTTCTTATTTAGAATCATGACTTGCTACAAAATTTGCATAACCATTAACTGAAAGTACAAGAAGATTTTGACCATCCAAATGAAATCTTTCTCATTTTTCCTATCAAAGCATTTTGGATCAGCCAGCAGGACATCCTCTACTGCTCACATAATTTTAGAAACTTATGAAATAGCCTATTTGTGTGCACGTGGTGGGGAATCTAAATGAAGCTCTGTTATTTTGTAAACTGAGATTCTACAACTTTAGCAGAATTTTTATGACATCGTGAGTTAAAAAGAAATAGTACATTATTATGTCCACTAAATATACCACTAAATTAAGGTATAATATCTTGCTACTATGAAATTTTAAGATATATTAACAGGCTACTTTACAAAGAAGCACGTAAATTAGGGTCAGTTACTATAAACCCTATAATCTGTTCTCTGATTAATTATTGTAATTCATCCCAAATTTGAAGGAAAGAGAAAAAATATTTTCTTTGCTCTGGGACTATTGATCGTGTCTTCCTAGAATGCTTTATTAGCACCAGGTCTACCCTGGCCCTGCACACACTGATCTGGAGAGATTCCTTTTTGTTAAAATCGACAGGTTAATCCCTTCAGGATGACAGAGTGCAGAATGTAGATCTAGATAGGCCCTGCTACATACTTCTTGTATTTCTCGTATGTCTTTCTACATAATTTGGCTACAGCCTATACAACACCCTATCGATTGGAGACTGAAGGTTGTAAATGTAATTTATTAGCCATATGTGATTAAATGTGTGACTGCCGCAAAGACAGAGACATTTCTTCCTGTTATTATCAAACCCTGAGCACATCACTGAAACCTGGTCCTTGAGGCTAGGGACACCTCCTTTTAAAAAGTTGGGTTAAAAGTTGAGTACAAGCTTTATGAATACTAGTGAAGCCAACACAAGTCACATTCATATCATCAAAGGTGTTTTAGGTGGAACATTACTGTTTTATTACTATTGCATGTTAACTACAGATCTATGTTTATCACCTGACCAGATCTGTGCCATTCATTATTTTAACAATTTGAGTATTCCAAAGGCAAAGTTTTTCTGACAGAAGAGGCAACAGAAATAGGAGATCACTTCGATTGTTGCTTCCCAACAGTCAGTTACTAAGAAAAATTAGCCATAGCACCCACGATAACAATAATAATCTACTCAAGTAATAAACATACTGATATTTTAGGGCCTGATAAGGTAATTGAACCTGCAGAGATGGAGGAAGAAATGACAGTTGATAGAAGTTCTATCCATTTAGATGGTTTAATACTTATTAGCCACTATCTTTTTCTATTTTCAGAATTTAGGTATAGTTAAATGCCATGACAGAGATTTTATAAACACTGTTTTTAGTCCTCTAAAATCCCTGCATCTCAGGTGACAATATATAATGTATTGGATAAGAGCTTAAATGCCTGATTTAATTGAAGTTCTGCAGAAGCCTTCAGGGAAGTTCACATTTCTGGGCCTATTGGACCACACAAATGTTGAATCATTTTTAAAGCATTAAACAACCTGTAAATTTATCAGAGTTTAAGCCCCCTGCCAATATTTAAAAGCTCCAGAGAACTGCCTATTAAAACCAAAAACTAATCATGAAAATGATGAAGTGTAATTCATAATTGAGAAAGTAATCTATGCTTTGACTTGGTAATTATAGTCGAAATTCTAAAGTAAACAGTTTCTGAATTCTGAGCTCCCTGTACATTTAGTAATCAGATGAAAGAAAGTAAAGACAAAGGGTCATCAATTTTTAACATACATAATTTCATTTTATTATAAGAAGGAAAACTTTAATGGTTTTATCTAATACCACTGATATTTAATACATTAAAGTAATTCAAATGAAATCTTAGAGTATTGGTAGATTTTAATACTACCAGAACTGTCATCATTTTCATTAACCATAACATTCTGAAGCCTTGCTTCTATTTTGCTTTGTTTTCATGGAGGATTTTAGTACATCTTTCTTTTGAAACAGACATTCTGCTTTTATTTTACTTAGTTAGCTTGTAACACATTTATTGAGGTATAATTAATGGATATACAAAGAATTGCGCACATTAACGTGTAGGATTTGACAATCCTGCTTCTAGTCAACTATTATCATAATTGCCTAAAAATAACTCACTAAGCCCATTCATCATTTTGACCTAAAAATGTACACTAACTTTCTCCTGGGTTTATCATTATTTTATTTAAGTTTCATTTAAGTCAGGGGGCACAAGATGCAAAACTGCCTAACACGGGGGAAAAAAAAAATCAAAGACCAAAATCAATATATTCAGTACCTCAGAGAATTTCAGTGTGGAAAAAATTGCTAATCTTTATATTTGGTAGAATATTTTCTCTGCTTAAATATAGACAGTCATCCTCAATATAACAATAAGGCAAAAGATAAGGACCAACAATTTTTCTCATTCATTCAACAAATCAAAACATAGTGTTCTTTAATTTTATTTCTGAATTGAGGTCCTGTAAAAGTTTGCTGTCTATGTTTTTTGGCCTGAATAATTCACATTAATGGATAACCATCTTTAACTCATTAAACAACCCATAAATCTGACCAAGTTCAAGTGCCCTGTTGCTACATGTAAAAACCCTGTCACCCACTTAAAACCAAGGCGCTGAGTCTCCACTGGTAAACAATATCAACAGGGTGCCCATTCTTACAAACTTTTGGTCTAATGTAAATGAGAGATTGTTAATCAAACAATGACATGGGCCACTCCAAAGTTACTTTTGCACAGCCTTGGACTAACTGTGAGAAAGAAAAGAATAAAGGATGTGAAGGAGGCTAACTGTAGATTTTGAATGGGGTTGAGAAGAATTCAAATTCTAATTCCCAATCCCAACCAGCATGCATTCATTCCCTGACAGCAGACTTTGCATTCCCTACGTGATTTTTTTTTTTTTTTTTTTTTTTTGAATTTATTTATTTTTTTATTGTGGAGAAGGGGCAGGGAAAGAAGGCGGGGGAAGAGGTGAGTGACAGGGTCGGGCCAGTGGCATGGTACCACATTGGCTGTATCTAGGTAGAGGCA
>CAUYPK010113710.1:0-17964 GCA_963574355.1 Loris lydekkerianus | reverse complement strand
AGTAGCTGGGACAACTAGAACCTGTCACAACACCTGGATAGTTTTTCTATTTTTAGTAGAGACAGGGTCTCACTCTTGCTCAATCTGGTCTCCAATTTACTAGCACAAGCAATCCAGCTACCTCCACCTCCCAGAATGCTAGGATTACAGGATTGAGCCACCGCACCCAGCCAAATTGCCCTGAATCTTAATAGAACTTAAATATTATAAAAGAAAACTGTGAACCACATACTGAAGAATTAGATGCCCTGCAATCAGGTACTGTCCCATGGTCATTTAGGATATTGACAAAGGATGCTGTCTATCTCTATATGTTATCTTTCAGATATTTATCAAAGAGATATCTGCACTCCCTTGCTCACTGAAGCATTATTCACAATGGACAAGATATGGAATCAAATTTAAGTGTTCATCAGCAGATGAATGGACAAAGAAAATGAAATGTGGTCTATATGCACAATGTAATGCTATCCAGCCATAGAGTGACTAGAGTTAATAATAATTTATTATACATTTAAAAATAGCTGGAAGAGAAGATTTGGATTATTGCCAACACAAATAAATCATAAATGTTTAAGATGATGGATGTCCTAATGACCACGATTTGATTATTACACATTGTGTGCACATATCAAAATATCACATGTACCCAGTAAATACAAACAATTATTATTTATCAATAAAACCCTGAGAAAATATATTTATAAGAGTATGAAAATACACAAGGAGTTTTTAAAATAGATCTTTCCAAATTATTATTCTTTTGGGAACTAAAAGATTACAACTCATTTCATCTAGTTCCAACCACTTCAAAATTACTAATTTACCTTTTTCTATAAGGAAAACATAAAAAACATTAATCTTTTAATTTAAAAAACGTGGTCTAAGCATTTCCACACACCTGGAGGGTTGTGCCACTGCTGTCAACACACAAGGCTCATGGCAAGGTATGGCTGTGAGCACACGAATTAGACACCCAAACAGCTTCATCTCCACCACTGTCTACCATCAATCAATGTATTAACATTATTTGAGGAGAAAAATAAGTGTCAAATAGCCAGTGTATCTAAAACTGATTTTCAGTATATAATTCTGTATATTCATTATCTCCCTCAAGAAAGCAATAGATAATCTAAATTCTTTACAAAATTTTAATTAACTCTGGAAAATTAAAATAAGTTTCTGCTTCCTCAAGATTATAGTTATGATCTTATATGTTTAAACTCCCTTGCTCCAGCTTTCAAATAACAGTCGCCTCCCATAAGCCTTCAGGGTATTTGACTAAGTGCCATACCTGAGGGTTTTCACGTCCTCATCATAGTATATCTGATGCCAATAATTGGCCCTTGGCTATATGATCAAGAACTAAACTAAAAGTTTCTAAACACATTTTAAAGATGACTGCATCTATGTATTAACCCTATGCAAAAAAGATATGCCAATTCCCAGAACAAAGTCCCCTTAAAATTCTACCAGCCTTTTTCCATCAAAATCCAGTCATTTTTGGAGGTACTTCACTGCCTTCCAATACCAAAAAAAAGGGGGTGGGGGGTATGAAAAGCAAAACAAAACAAAAGCACAGCAAAAACAATATTAAGACATTTTTAGAATATTAAGCAGTTACTGGCTTCTGGTTTTGAGCTAGTGCATTATGATAAATATAAACTATTATTTCTTAACACTGATATTTCACCTTATGGTGTTGCATCTGTGTTTAGCCCAAAAATGCCAGATGGAATTGAGAAGCCAATTGCTCACTGTGCAGGAACAATGACATATACGTTACACATAAACTGACAAAGCTCCAGTGGGTATCAAGGGAACCAGGAACTCCCTGAACCACCTCCATCTAACTTTTACAACTAATGAATTACAGACTCCTTTGAGTATTCCTTGGGGATTCCTCTCTAAGGATAACCATACATTCTTGATTATGTATCTGTAGATGAAGCTTTGAATTCTTCCTCCCACTACCTCCAAGCTTAGAAGACTATAATTTCAAAAGATCCTTCTTTAGGCCATCAGCTCTTGGCTCCAGTGGTCCTTTTACCATCAGATGGTAGAAAGTCACTTTTTTTTTTTTTTTTTTTTTTTTTTTGCAGTTTTTGGCCTGGGCTAGATGTGAACCCACCACCTCCGATATATAGGGAAAGCACCCTACTCCTTTGAGACACAGGTGCTGCCCGAAAATCACCTTTGCACATTACTTTGTGTTGATTAAATGACTAGGAGAACAACTACACAAGGAATTCAAGCACAGTACAATTTTCAACCTGATTTTTACACTCAGAATTGATTCTATTTCTTGGGAATTTGCACTATGCTCATAGAAGATGATTTTAAGAAATTTAGAAATTCTTTGCGTCAAAATATTAAGAATCGAGTCTGATGACATAGAACAGAGCCTAATAAATATTAAAAGTAATGTAAATGTGTGCAGCATATGCCACATGAAGACCCTGAAAAAAGGCAGACTGACACAGCACTTTGCTTTCTTCCTAAATTATTCAAAAGGAAATAGTTTCATTATCATACCCTTCTATTATCCATTGTAAACCTGACAGCAGCAGTGATAGGTTCATGCCAATTACATGTATATCACATGGATTATCAAATAATATTATTCTTGGAAAATAGGTTTTTATTTACTTAGGTTGAGTTTAAAGAATTTTTCAAGGATTGTTATAAATCTTTGTTAAAAAAAAAAAAAAGCACCATTCTAATCTAAACATATGAAAATCATCAATAAAATATTAAATCCCAAACTCAAAAATATAGGTATATATCTCTAAATTAATAAAATTAGTAAAACAGTTGTATCCACTGGAAAATATGCAAATAATACAGCATTTTAAAATGACTTGGAAGTCTGTTATAAGTCCTTAAACAGTAAGGAAAAGAAAATATTCATGACAATAATTTATAAATTATAGGCAGAGAATTATAAATTAAGGTCAGCTGGATATGAAAAGACCAGTTAGCAATCCTTAAAATGAAAAATACAGCCACTGCAATGAAGAACTTGATAATAGATAGGGTAATTCTGGACTTAATCACGGAAAAATTAGAAAACATCTAAAATGAAGCACAGACATAATGAGGGAAAAAGAAGAGAATTAGAGAAATAAGGAGTAGGGGGAAATGCTCTAATATCATTCTAGGGAAAATTCCAGAGGTAAAGAATAAAGGAATTTGTGAAAAAGAAACTGTCAAGGAGATAATAACTGATAATTTCCAGAACTGGGAAACACAGACATACACATGCACATAAACACTTCTCAGACTGAAATTGTATGTCGAGAGCAGGTAAGACTGATTAAGATCTATACCTAGATGCATTATCATGAAATTTCAAAACATCAAACACGAAGAGAACATTTTGAATGTTACCTGAGAGAAAAGACAGATGGCCTATAACAGATGGACACCTAGACCAACAATAGATTTCTCATCAACGAACATATATCTCAAAGACTAATCTGAAATCAAGTTCTTAACTCCAACAGCACTGAGCAAAAGAAGTGGGGTCCAGGCACACACAGCCTAATGAGCCAGGCACGAGGGTAGTGGCTGAAAGGAGGGAGGTTGGAAGGTGGTCAGTGTATCTGGAATTCTGTCTGAAGTGAACAGCAGGGAGTCAAGGCAGATTTAGGTTGGTTCCTGCCATGGTGAACACTGGTGCTCCACAAGTGATTAAAGGGAATTCTAGAAACTCACTTCTGGAGCCATATTTCTTAAACCAGTTCCATGGAACATTGATGAGTGAACAAAAATCTCTGTTAAATAGATAAAATGGTTCCAATTGTCGAATGTTTGGAAACTGCTGCAGGAAACAAAATTTACACACAGCAAGACAAAATGTTCACAACAGTTTTCATCAAATGCTTTTCTAAATCCATACGCCCTATAAATCTCCAAGAGGAATGTTTAGACTGCAGGATTTTCAAACTTTTTTGACTGTAGACTGGTGAGTTTTAGAAGGGCTAATAATGTAGTCCACTGAACAGGCTTTGGAAGAAGAGCTTCTGTCTTAGTGTTTCACCTATGTTTTTTGACAGGTTTCTGGAAACACAAAGGGAGGAAGGAAAATATGATTTTCTATTCACTGTAAAATCAACTGCAGAATACCCATGCCAGGGACCCAAGTTCACACTAATCAAGGTAGAGCCTTCTAGATGCCGATTGCCCCACTGTGTGGTCACACTGTTTCCTGTTGCACCCTCTAGTCAGGCCTCTTAGCTTTCTCTGATTCAGGGAGTTGTTTTTGCTGCTATAAGGGATACTTGTTAAAGCCCAAGTCATTTTATTGCTTCACAAACCTTCTAAGAGTCTGACTTAAAGCAATCCTAGAATTATGTGTTAGGTTACACACAACCAGGTTCTATAATAACACTTTGTAACATTAACGTACAGAATCTCACAATGGCAAATAATAGATCTGATCCTCTAGTTTGGGGCCTAAGATGCACTTCCCTCAAGCAAAAAACTAAATGGTTTTTGAAAAGTGTATTAATGAAATGAATAGAGCTTTTTATTTGTTATCATCTTGGAGAATAACATTTTATATATTGAGAACATGTTGTATATACAGGATATATATTCTGTATGACATGGACAGCTTGTAGGCTCTTCCCTGTATGGCCCTAGTGACCACCGCAAATTTCATGTGGACACACCAATCCAAATATTCTCATGTACTTAATCCTGCAAAGGTTTTAATATAGAATTTCATGTAGAAAATAAAAGGATTACAAAACAACCATAAAAACCATAACAAGGAGTGAAAACTAGCTGTATCTTTCATGTAAACAACAATAGTAACATTAGCACTTGCATAGTCCTTGGAATGGTGTAGCTGTCTCAGTCAGGGGTGGGGAATCTTTTCATGTCAGAAGGGCACATTAATTTAGCAGCAATCAAATATGTCCTCACTCAAGAAACTTCAATTGGATATATTTAAAATGTACCTTATTTTGTAAAAATCTGACTATTATATACCTAATAAATTCAAAAATTAAAACTATTTGTTAAAGTTCACTAACCTTTTAATGACTCTGTTGTGTCTGCTTTTTGTTGGAAAGCACCTATTGTTTGGTTGCAGCGTGGAGGTCCACAGTTCCAGTTGATTATCTGGATGGATGTTAGTCATTTGTGACCTTAAAGGGGTCTTGATTCAGGTTAGGTAGGAGAATGAGAATGTAGATTCACAGTAATAAGGGCTTGAAACACAAGGAAGCATTTTTCTGGCATGTTGCCATAGATATAGGTATTCTTCTGTATTTTCCCATATTTCAATCGGATCTTTCTTAGCATCAGACAATGACTTTCAAATGTCATGCATTGAGCGCTCAATCAATTCTATCAGTAGTTCTTTATATGCCTTGGTGTTATCAACTAGATGAGGCTGAGATGGTAATTTGAGTGTGATGTCATGATACTCAAAGTGAGCAAAACTTTCACCATATTCTCCAATTAATAGGTCTATATCAGCTACACATTCTTCAAATGATTGACATATATCATCCTGCTCACTAAAAAGGGAGAATCCTTCATTAACTGGGGAGAATGATCATCTACAGTTTCCTTTTGAAGAAGTATTTTGAAAAAAAGATAACTTTTTCAAAATGCTTGGAATTTTGCCACATACCACGTATAGAGTTAGATTTACCTTGCAAAGAGATATTCAAGTCATTTTGATCAGACATACACCTCACAGAAATGCTGCCTCTCTATAGAAATCTTGTTTCAATAATGCACATTGCTGATTCTGTTTGTTCTTCCTAAAATTTAACTATTTGTTCTTATAGCAATAACACTCTGGCTAATACCTGTCTCTGCCATAGCCCCTATAGAATGCACACACTGAACACCTCATCTTTCAATTTTAGCATATTATAAAATGGATGGTGCTGTTGCATTTGTATGAATAAGGTTAAAAATACTTAACACTTGATACAAGTGTCACTACAAATAATATCTTTAGCACAGAGATTTTGCTGATGCAAGATACAATGAAAAGAAACGAGAACATCTCTATCTGTTAATACTTTCTTATATGTGCAATAGACCCTTCATGTTTTCCTGGCATGGAAGGTACATCACCTGTAGATAACATTTACCACATTTACCAAATTCAGTCTAACTTCATGACATGTATCTTGACATTTGTTGAAGATCTCTATTCCCTGTGTTCTGTTTGCAAGAGAGCCCAAAGTGAGTAACTCTTCATAGCAAAGAAAATCTGTTATGATCCAAGTGAAGTATAAAACTGGCACCAGGTCAGTAGTATCTGCAGATTCATCCAAAGATATTGATAAATATATATTTTCTTTTGGCGTATTGCATGAAGTTGTTCTGTGAAGGTGAAGTCTAATTCATACTGCTGATCAGTGGGGTTCTCCCTGAAAGAGGCAGTTGTTTACACTTTAAAACATTGTTGGGGTCTAAGCATTCTACACCTTTGACAGTGCATTCTTTCACATTTTCTATAGCACTAAAAGGCTTCCCCTTTTTCCTGAGTATATAACCTGCTTGGTAAGTTGCTTCAGTGGCATTATTTCTGGTCATATTGCTGCTTGAAAGAATTGCCTCTGATTTTGCTTTCCATCTTTCAATTTCTTCAATACGAACTTTTACAGCTCTCCCTCTAATTTAAAATATTTGTGGTCCTTAGGAGTGTTATGCTGATGAGCACTGAATTTCTCTAATGTTGATATTGCAGTATCCCAAAGTAAGCAATTCATCTTATCCTTAGCAGAAACAGGATGATATTATAATGCCCAATCCTCCTTAAAAAATCCATTTTCTTCTTTTGGCATTTTCTTTGTCTTCTTTGACATCATAGGCCTTTGAGCAGAAAGAATTTAAAAATACTGTTGAGATGCACAACTATTCACAAATTCCACTTCAAATGAAACACAGTGCACTGTTGGTAAAAGCTGGTAACAGACTGGTGGACTCGCCCCTGGGACACGCTGGGCATTAATTCAGCCTTCCCCTCAATTCTTGCACATGCTTCTGGGATGTGTTGCCTCACGATTTGTATTTCTGCTTTTTCACTAAATAGCCATGTGCTTTTATATGATAACATAGAGCTAGAGGTGGTAAAGAGATGATTTAAATCAAGGACAATTAACTCTATTGTCCGTGGTCTTATTGCAAGCACAAATAAATAAAACACCCTATAAATAATATACAATTAGGTGCTGAGATGCACTTGTAGTCTCTTTGCTGGTCCAGTGCTAATTTTGTGTCTTCAGTTTTCTAATTCCTTAGCTATTTGTGTCCCACTTTGTTCTACAAAAAGGGAGACACTGCTTTGTATCAAGGCTCTAATTTTTTAGAATTGTTAAATTTTCAGAGCTTCTCCATGTCAGTCCTAAGGATGCTCACATTGCAGACTGCTGCATGTTTGTCACGCAGAAGGACTGGCCTCTCTTGCTCACTTCTGGACCCCGTCGTCTCTCTCTCTCTCGCATCCAGCCACTGCTGTGCACTTTTCAAGCTGCTACGACCATATTCAATTCATTTTTGTGTAGAAAGAATAACTTCCAATTGTGTCCACATGGACCAAGGACTGAGTGAATGTGTGAGTGGCCTATTATGTTTCCAGTTAGATACTGTTACCGACCACCAAAGCTCCAATTTCTTAGCTTTGTTGTTAATTTCATGACTAATGCCACTTAGGCCACACAGGTCTGCTAAGTGGAAAGAATTACAAAGCAAACAGTTTCCTGGATTCCTTTCACATATTAACATGACTTTCTAATTCTGTTTTTTTTTTTCTTAAGAGGAAAATCCCCAAATGGTCTGCCTCTTATGGTGCAGACCAAAAATAAATTTTGGTGGCCATTGCTTTCAGGGTGAAAGTTTTCTAGGAATCTGCTCTTCAATAGAAAGTCTACATAAATAAGGAAATTATTACACTCAGCTATTAAATTATTAGTGGAAGGCATTTTTCCCACAGAAAGATGTCATAAAGTATTTAAGGTCTAAAGAGAATACAAGCTGATACAGTGGAGGAAGGAAGGAAGGAAAGTAAGTAGGAAGGTGGAAAAAAAGATAGGGAGGGAGGGATGGTGAGGTGGAGAAAGAGGAAAGAGAAATATCGAAGATTTAGAGATGAGTTGATGGGTGTCCTTCCATAAATTGGAGGCTTGTGGGGCAGAGGGAGTACCTGACTTCAAAAGAGTACACACAATTAGAAACCAGAAATTGGTACTATTGTTTTGAATACATAGATATTTTTATTGGCTCGTGAAATTTAATAGCTTTGTTCAGGGAAAAATCAGTCACTTTGAATAAGAAGACTACAATGAAATTGGATTATCTCTGCCAGTGACATGACAGACACATTCTTAATTATCAGAAATGAGTTCCAAAAATAGCTAGATTTAGAACAGCAGGAGAGGGGGTGGGTATTCTCCAAGGAAGGTGACTATGCGTACTCAGGTATCCTGTTCCAAAGGCCTATTCTTTAAGAATGAAGAATCTTAATGAGATTAAACCTATTAATAGTGCCATTGTAGCTCGTGAGTTTAATGGTGCTATTTGAACATGGGAGTTTAATAACTAAAAATTTATATGCTAATTAATTTCTCAATTTCTAGAAGAAATAAATGCTGTTACAGAGAGAATGCCCGCACAGAACTATGTCATATGTTGTGAAATAAGAAAACCCAGAGTCTAACACATCAGTCAAATGTCTTAAAAATATTTTACCTGTGAAGTTTTACTCTGCAGTTTTAAAATAATGAACTATATCTCAGCCATTAAAGTAGAAGCCTAAACCCACTTGCTTTTTGTTCACCAAGGTGATAGATATAAGATGATCCTGTGAAAATGTGGAATATTAAACTGTAAAGAGTTGCAGAGTCCTTGAAGAAATGAGCATCGTGCCTGTGGGTACTCACTGAGCTATGCAAAATAGCTAATATGACGATGGAACATTATTTAAATAAGAAACAATAGTAGTCATATCATAACTGCCCCTCTAGCTTTTGTCGTTCTTGTTATTGTTGTTACTTTTATTTGCATCTGTGCCCCATACAGTATATGATGTTACATATTACTTATCATTTTTAATGTATAGACATCGAGATACAGGCTCGGCCTTACTTGATCAGACTTGCTATTGTAATACTTGAAAGGATAATGTCACTTACAAGAAATGCTTTGGTTTTACGTGTGTGATGTTAAAAGAAGTCAATGAAGATGTTCTTTCTTATTGATTGATTTGCCTTGCTCAATCTACTCTGAAAATCAGAACGGATCCCTCAGACTCCTTAGCCTGATACTGGTGATGTCTGATTAGTATTGGGTCATTCATGTTTTCCAAAAAAACCAGTGATATTTCATCAGTAGAAAAATAATTCTTAGAATCTCCCAATTCCCTTATCCCATGGAAATGAGTGATTTTCTTAGTCCTCAATATGACGAGTGGGACAATCACATTAAGAGGCATGAAACTGTCCCATGCACTCTCTGCCGGGTCACAGTTTCCAGTTCAAGGACAGAGATCACAGAGCTGTGTCTGCTTCGTTTATGCCTCAGATAGCATCATAGGCCTGTGAATTCTTCATACCTGCTATTTGATGATTGAGTTTTACACACTGTTAATAAGGTGTTGATGGTAAAAATGGCCAAATTCTGTCTCAGAATTCAAAATACTTTCTCCATTTTTCCAGTAATGTCTTTTGCAAACAACACTAAATATTACTTCACATTCACCAGCAGTTCTTTATGATTAGTTGAAATTCTAAGACAACACAATGAAATGTACAAATAAATGCACTCTGTATTAGACAATGTATGGATAGTTTTAAATTTTTACAGCAGTTATATGGCCTGCATATCTTTTTAGAATTATTTATTGCAACTTGTCTGGAGAGCTATTCTGAGTTATAGGATATTGTCAGCAAAATTGAACAGAACCAGAAAAGTAAAAGAGGAAGTAAAAACTTTTTATTTCATCTGCACAGCAAAACTCTGTGACTTTTGTCTAGCATGAAGGCCCAATGTTTATTTCAGGTACTAAAAGTGGTCATATAACTTTGGTAACAGAAAAATAGAGAAGCCCCCTGACAATTTGCTACACAAACAAGTTTTTCAAAATGAAATATTTATAAAGCAAACTTGAGTGACATTCCAGACTGGGCAAACATGGAGACTGAAAATAAAATAAGCTTTTGAATCCATCACCCTTGCAAAGCTAGCTCCATCTCTGATGTTCAGATTTGTCACCTGTAAAATGGAAAAAAAATCACTTACTTCTAAAGGTTAAAAGATGGTTAAGTGAAATCAATTATATTCATTACCCATGAATGGTGATATACCAATAGGTCCTCAGTAAGGATGCCATGATCATTTTATTATGTCTGTTTTCTCTCCTTCTAGGTATAGTGAGCCAGCAAGAAGAAAGCATGGGGAAAATAAAATGTGGGGAGTGAAATGCCAGGCCAAGTTTGGACTTTTACTTAAAAGTAGGTAAGAGGCAATTAAAAATCTTTCAGGAAGAAAAAACCTCATTTCAACTTTCCTTACAGTCATTATCCTCCTGACAATCAGAGAGGTGATGTTAAACATTCAGATGTGAAGACCTCATGCTGAGAAGGAGCAATTAATCAGGTCTGATACAGGATCCAGCTGATTCTATTATAGAACATCCTAGGGCCACATTCATGAAATGCCACATTAGAGAAAGTCATTCAAATGCAACATGAAAGGGGGTTCTGGAAGGGAAGAAACCTGCACTAAGATCATTGAGGTGTCTACTACTCCAAATGTTCTTGGCCGACATCGATGCTCAGAAAAAACAGTATCTTGGGCCAAACACAAAACCAACCCAATCAAAATCTGCCTTTTATTAAGATCCGTGAGTTATTCCTAGTCATATTAAAAAGCATGAGATGAGTGACCTATTAAAACTGAAGGTACACATGGACACTGATAGAAACCTAGAATTGGGCAGTGACAGAGGGAGCAGAAGGAAGAATGAAAAGAGAGAGGATGAAGACAGAAGGTGTACTAGTTGAGGACTAGGATGACTAGGTGTCACCCTAGAAATTGAGGTCTGGGAGGCCCTGTTCTACCCCAGCTCCAGAGGGCCAGACTCTATTCATCGTCATAGGTTGCCCTTTCACACACCTCTGGGACTCACCCTGCACTTCCTTGGCAGAATCGGTGCATTTGTAAGAAGGAATAAATGCCTGCCTGGATCCTCCCTCCCCTGACCTTGCATGGAGCTGATGTGTAGAATGGATTCTCTCCCTAGCAGCCTCAGGAGCAAATTTCAGAACAGCTGCAAAGCAGGCTAAGGCACTTTCAAATAACCATCTGGCCTCACTTCCCATGTTTCCATAAACACGGAGATGACAGAGGAAGGGCGGTCATCAGATTCAACTTGGGAAAGCAGGAACAGGGAGCTGGAGGTAAATGAGAATTCGGCAACATTTGATATGTGGTGCTGGGTCCTCTTAAAAATGCCTTCTGGACTCAATAGCTTGCAGAGGGTGACAAAGGCATGTCCATCTCTCCCTTTGAATCCTTTAGCAATTCTCATTTTCCAAATCCAAGGAAGTTGCCAAAGAGCTGGAGGTGTAGGATCTGGTTTCTATGACGATGAAATGCATTACTGCCCACTGCTTTGAGCTTGGAAGTTTGTAGCGACACAGCTGTCTCACTAATTACGCTCATAATGTGACAGAGGGAAAAGTACACTGCAATTTTGATGTACAGTAGTTTCAGGAACATAGCATTAGTGCAGAACTTCAGGGGTGCCGGTATTAGCCAGAGACTGAGGCTGAATTAAATCCTGAGTAACTATGGCGCTAGCAGAGGTGCTCTATTAGCTGAATGGCAGAGCATGCAATTTAGAAGCTGGAAGCTCTGAGCTTTCTCTCAGCAGCAATGTCTAAACATAATTAATCAGTTGCTTCTCACAGTAAGTGACACTAATTAGTTGCACTCTAATTGCTACGTATGGAGTAATGTTCCTCCATTCTAAGTGCTCAGTAGAGGAGCAACATGAGATCTTTAATACATTATCACAGATTTCCACGTAATTACAATTCTTTCCAATAAACTAAAAAGAAAATATTGTAGGCTATTTCACCAGGAATCAATAAAGAACTTATATGGGCACTATTAAGAAACAGAGTGATTGAGCCTTATTATTACCACGTATGTGATTAGAACTGTGTACACTGTAAGTGCCAAACCTTGGAACTGAAAACAGGCCCTTTGCTAGCTATATTCCTGTGAGATGATTTTCTCTCCCACAGGAAATCATTCTAATTTCTCCTGAATTTTATTAACTTCCTGGAGTCAGACACAGAAAATGTTTGGTATGACAAATGGAGAAAAAGGAAACATGAACTTCTGATCTGACTTCATCTTGCATTTTCTGTCTTTATTTGATTGCCTATCCTTTATCTTTTATGCTGTGCTTTTCTTTCCTTATAGATTAGCTTATTATTATATATTTGACATTGTGCTTTATGCTTAAGTATTCAAATTGGCTGAGCAATGCTTAAGCGTCTTTCTAGAAGCTTCTTCCAAACATTTGTAGTTCTTAGAAGATTGTTCTTTAAATATGATTTTAAACGAAAGCTGAAAAGAGAAAATGTTCTCGGGATCTCCTTCAGCTTAAATCTCAGAAAGTAAAGAAAATCACATGAGTTCTGAAAAAAGAAATGTGAGGCAGCACATGCAATAACAAAGGAAAATAGGCCTCTCTGTATAAATGTATTAAATGTTAGAAATGAGATCAGAAACTCAAAATTGTATAACATATAACTCGCTATTTCTTTACTTCTGATTGTCTTATTATGATGTGTAATGAGTAAGATTTTAATTATGATGACTTTATGTGACTTCTATTTTCCCTGTCTTTTGAATTATTCTGTTTTCATGATGTATGTTGCAGAAACCCTTCTTTCTCCTGGGAGCACACTTGTCCTTTAGCGGCTGTTTTGATTCTGATGTTTAGCAGTTTTTTTCATTAAGGAAACTCTCTCTTGTCTCTTTCTATATTAGATAAGTGATTTTTTTTCTTTTAAGGTTAGAGAACTTTTCTTCAACTCTGAGGTTTACATCACACAAAACTTTAGATTTCCTCTAAAAAAATACGATTAGTTAAGAACTTACCATATTACCTAAAATAAATATATTTCCCTGTAAAGATTTCTTAAGGTTTGGTAAAGTTTGTTACTGGGCATTTTTGTTTTACCTATTTTCGTCAGAAACGTAGGTGACTGGAAAAACTTGCAAATGAAATCTTATCTTTTTAAGTTTTTTTGGAAGAAAAAAAATCATTGAAAATGTAGGATGAAAAGACAATTGAGTTTTCCAGCAGTTCACATAGTCCTATTAAAGGATACATTTCAGCTAAAATTAAAGTATTTCCTTTCCTAATACCTAATGCTATTTTCAAGTAGGCCTCACACTTTTTTGTCTTCAAGCCTCTGTTTTCAGCTGTTCATATTTCTATTATTGATTGAATATATTTACCACCAAAGTTAGATTTGTGTCCTTTTGTAAACACTGTCAGAATTGTGTGTGCTCACACTAAATGCTTCACCTAGGAAGAAGGCCCTCTTGTCCTACCAAATTCCTACCAGTCTCGTCTTATCACCCTTTCCATGTCCCATTATGATGGAAACAGTGGGGTATGTTTTGAAACAACATCAACAATGTAACTGATGCCCAGGAGAAGGAGCAATTTGGCCTCTGTTTTGGCTGCATCAGTTATCTATCTTGACATGTCACTTAATTAAGTTTTTTTTCATCTAAAACATGGAAGTAAAAGCCGGCTGCAGTGAATAATTTTCTTAGATAGTAATTTACCAAAACTTACTTCAGGGAAAAGAAAATCTCAACAGATGCATTTTAATAGGAGAAAAAAGGGGAACGTTTTCATGAAGCAACTTACCTAAAGCCCCTGGTTTTTTAGGGTGATTCAGCTACACTTTTCAAAAGCAGATATCCAATGCTATTTTAACCATTTCAGAACTTAGAAAAAGAAGAAATTTGCTGCCGAGTGTGATAAGGACTGATTAAAACAGAAAATTATGAGTCAATTTTATTTTTGAATTATAGATAAAAATATCCAAACTAAATATTTGCATAAAGAATCCATAAGGATTGTTGGGACCATGAGGAGTTTATTCTAAGAAAGGAATGATGATTTACTGTATATACTCGAGTATAAGCCGAATTTTTCAGCACAAAATTTGTGCCGAGTTCGGGTTTTTCGGCACAAATTTTGTGCTGAAAAAACTCGGCTTATACTCGAGTATATACGGTAATATTAGGAAACCTATTCATAGAATCCATCATATTAATTGATCTAAGAAGAAATAACTTGTGAAAAATTCAACATCTTTCTTGATTAGAAAATTTTCACTCAACAAAATAAGACTAAACCAAATATAGTTAACATAATAAAATATTTGTAGACTTAATGGATGTTTTACTAAAGTCAGGCACAAGGGAAGGATGCCCACTGTCACCGCTATTATTTGACATTTTAATAGCAAGGCAAAGACAAGGAAAAAAAATAAACAAATTATAATGGAAGAGATAAAAGTTCCACTACTTGCAGATAGGGTATAGCAGAAAAGCAAAGATAGGCAGTGCCTGTGGCTCAGAGGAATAGGGCACCAGCCCCATATGCCGGAGGTGGTGGGTTCAAACCTGGCCCTGGCCAAAAACTGTAAAAAAAAAAAAAAAAAGAAAAGAAAAGAAAAGATAATGCATTTTAAAACCATTAAACACAAGAGAAGAATTTATAAAGCTAGGGAAACAGAAAAATAAAATTAAATAAAGATAGAAATTAATTATTCATGTATGCAAATAATAAAACATTTTAAATACAATGGAAGATAGCACTGGCATAGCAATCCAGTTTTGCAAGATGAAAATGTTGTAGAGATCCATTGCACAACATTGTGAATATATTTAACAATAAAAGTGCAGATTGGCAGATAGATGGGTAAAGGTATAGAGTAGAAGACACATTAATATTCTATTCATAAAATCACCAAAAATGGCAAAAAAAATTAGAAAAAAATTTGATCTATATACAAAAAAGAAAATTTTTTAAAATACTAAGGATACAGAAGATAATTTGGGGAAATGGAAAAACTATACTTGTTTACAATACAGTTATTGTTAATATTTCTCTATATATTAATTTATAAATTTACACAATCACTGTAATGGTTGATTTCTTTATTATTTTATTTGCTTGTTTGTTTGGAATGATAAAGTCTGAATCACTAGAACATTTGGAAAAATAAACAAACAGTAAATTCCTTTAAGTAAAGAGCAATGAATGAGGCTAGTCCTGCCAAATATTAAAATGTATTATAAAACGTGACCAGACAAAACAATGGGATGAAATAGAAAGCCCAAAAGTACATTGACATTTATAAGAGAATTTGGCAGTTCAAAATGATGAACTGTTCAACAAATGAAACAAAATAAAGTTGAATCCACGTGTCATATTACAAACTAAGAAAAAGTCCAAATAAAATTATAATAAGAGTATGAGAAGGAAACACCTGAGGATTGCATTGTAATCAGGAATGGAAGTGGTCTTTCTACCTGTTAGTCAAAATCTAGATGTCATAAAAGAAAAGACAGACAAGTATAAATACATAAGAATAAAATAAAAATAAAAATCCATAGAGGAAAATCACCAGAAGCAAATGACAAGCTGGAAAATAATACTTGCAACCTATGTCATGGAAAAAAGCTAAGACTCATAACTTTAAAGGAATCTCTAAAAATTCATAAGGCAAAATGTCAACTTTTTCTCCCAAAGGGCAGAAAATATTAACATGCACTCAAGCAAATGATTCTTAAACTTATGAAGAGACTTGACTCAGTTAAAGTGGAACATAAAAATTAAAACTGTAATGTAATTAAAAACTTTTTTCACATCACAAAAATCCATAAGTTTATTATTCTAATTGTGAAATTGTAGAGAAACAGGCTTCTCCTACACTCTGATTATAGTGTAGATCATATAAACCCCTTTAAAGGGCCATTTGGCTATATTATTAGAAATTACAAGTGCATGTATTATTTACCACCAAAATTCTATTTTGAAAATTAACACTATTGGTGTACTTAACTTCAAAATAATGTCTATTCAGGATTATTCCTTAAAATAATGTTTATAGAGACAGGGCATGGTGGCTCACGCCTGTAACTGTAGCACTCTGAGAACCTGAGGCAGGTGGATTGCTTGAGCTCAGGAGTTTGAGACCAGCCTGAGCAGGAGCAAGATCCCGTCTCTAAAAAATAACCAGGTGTTGTGGTGGGTGCCTCCATTCCCAGTGACTTGAAAGGCTGAGGCAAGAGAATAACTTGAACCCAAGAGTTGGAGGTTGCTGGGAGCTATGACACCACACCACTCTATGGAGGGTGACAAAGTGAGAGTCTGTCTCAAAATAAATAAATAAAATAAAATAATAATAATAATATTCTTTATAACAGCTAAGAGTGGATTCCATCTACATGTCCCTATCTATGGGACAAGTAAGATGGGATATTCACTGCAGTAGGCTATATTGCAGCTGTAAAAAGAATGAAAGAATTCTCTATGATTTTATATGAAAACTATGTTATACCTTTACATTAACTAAAGCAAAGTGTAACGGTGCATAAAGTATGCTATCTTTGGGCAAAGTAATAAATATTTACATTTACTGTGTAATAAATCTCTGTATGAACAGAGGACAATCATTCCCTTGGTGGAGGTGTTGGTGAGGACATATAGTGGGGTAGAAACTCGGCACAACTGTGAGTCTTGGGGGTGAGAATTTTTATGATAGACTTTTCAGCATGTTTTTACATTTGAACCATGTGTATGTATTAACCATTCAAAAAGTGAGATGAAAAATTGTTAACATTATAAAATATGCAACAGAAAGGAGAGACCGTTTTAAGGGGAAAAAAAACACTTTAACTTGGTTGTGCAAAATAATAATACCAAGACCCTTTGAATGAATCAAAGTGGTTTTATAAAGACACTTGTTGATGACTTCATTGGTGCCATGTTTTTCTGGACCATAGTTTCCCCATCTTGGTGATATGGATGTTAGAACACAGACTGAAGGTCGGTGGTGTCAGTCAGGCCTGCCTGTGTGGAAAAGGAAGTGTCCCAGCATCAAGGTATTGGTGAGAACAGGCTGAGAGTCTCCACTCGGAGAAAGAGCAAGGAGAGCTGTTTTATATGCGTGTTTAGTTTTGTTAAGCTCTATAATACCTCCTACTAACTTCTAAACCAGTTAGTTTAGGCTGGAGCTAGATGAAACCATTTCATGTATAACTATGGTGGCCCCTGTTTCTTTTCTTATACTCAAGGTCTAGTTAATTCTGGATTACCAACAACTAATCCTATGGATCCCATGGATCCATACCAATTCAACCCCAACCCCAAATTTCCCAGCAATTTTTACATTATTTTTCTTACTCATCCTTATTTACTGTGAATCTAAGAATATCTTTTCTTTTTCTTTATCTATTTTTATTATTAAATCACAGCTGGGTACATTAATGCGATCATGAGGCACCATACACTAGTTTTGTAGACCATTTGACACATTTTCATCACACCAGTTAACATAGCCTTCCTGGCATTTTCTTAGTTATTGTGTTAAGACATTTATATTCTACATTTACTAAGTTTCACATGTACTCTTGTAAGATGCACCATAGATGTAATCCCACCAATCACCCTCCCTCCGCAAATCCTCCTCCCTCCCCCATCTCTTCCCCTTCCCCATATTCTTAGGTTATAACTGGGTTATAGCTTTCACGTGAAAGCCATAAATTAGTTTCATAGTAGGGCTGAGTACATTGGATACTTTTTCTTCTATTCCTGAGGTACTTTACTAAGAAGAATATGTTCCAGCTCCATCCATGTAAATATGAAAGAGGTAAAGTCTCCATCTT
>CAUYPK010113708.1:0-31233 GCA_963574355.1 Loris lydekkerianus | reverse complement strand
GCGACCTGACATTCTGTTTGCAATACATTTTTCATTATATATTTTAATAGTCAACACATGTAGAAAAATTTTACTATTCCATATCAGTGATAGCATACAGCATCAGTAGGTTATAGAGAAAAGACTCTTGGGGTGGCGCCTGTGGCTCAAAGGGGTAGGGCGCCGACCCCATATGCCAGAGGTGGTGGGTTCAAACCCTGCCCCAGCCAAAAAAACTGCAAAAAATAAATAAATAAATAAATAAAATAAAGTAAAAAAAAAAAAAGAGAAAAGACTCTTTCCAGTAATCATGAGGTCAGATAATTGCCTTTTTTTTTTTTTTTCATTACTGCCTTCTTGTTAAAAAAAAGTTGATCTAACAGTCTGCACACAGGAGTATTTTAGACATCTATTTTAGATATCTTTATGTCTCATACTTAATTCGCTTTCTCTCCTTGCCACTAATTATTCTAAAAATGACAATAATCCAATTTCACATGGGCCAAGAGTTCAGGGCATTTGTTTGTGCCCATGGCAGAACATAGAAAGTCTTGGCAATTTGTGGACAGGGGTCTGACTGCCTGGCACGGGGCAATTCTTTCTCCCCAGGCTCAGATATGGTTCCTGCTATATCTTCCTCCACCCCATGCCTGTGCACCCTCCCACACCAAACAGAAAGTTCTGAAAAGACTTCTTCAAATTACCACCACCAAACGCTACTCTCAATAATTATTTTTCACTAAAGAATGCATTTGGGCAACCCCAAGTTACTCTGAGTATCAGTCAGTATCACTCACTACTTTGGGCATTAAGGGAGATACAAAGGAAACTATATATCCCAATTCCCCTGAGGTTACATGGAGTTGTAGAGACAAGACGTAACCTCATAAAACAGGTGAGACAGACAGATAGAGACAGCAAAATGCGGTAACACCCAACATAGGATTCCATTCGCACATTCCCCATCACTCAGCAGACTGTGCGATTTCACTTAATCTATGAATATTTATTATGTCGCTACATAGGAATTAAATTTTAAGTGTCGACAGAACAAGTGTTAGTTCAAGTTGCTCTCAGGTGTACATGTTTGGGGATAGAAATAAATAATCCTGTAGGGTGTGATAAGGGCTGTAAGAAAAGTCTGAGCTATTTTGGGGTGGGAGGTGACCAATGGGGGCAGATGAAGGGGTGAGCGGATGGAGTGCACAGCTGCTGAGTCACAGGGAATCTGTCCATGGAACCTGAAATCTTTGGGCAGAACCAAGTCCTGCTGCTACAAACATTTAATATTTCATTTATGTTTCTAAGAAGCCAGAAAGATGGCAGAGGTTTCTTTTTAATCCAGGGAATGAGGACAGTTTAGTAAGAGCGAGCCTTATCCTTCTGGAACCTCCAGGCAGGGTCCCCTCCAGACAGCTAAGTGGGGCTCTAGTTCTAAATCAAATAGATAACCTAGACAAAAACAAACAGGATTAACACAAAGAAAAGAGTTCAGACGAAATAAAGCCACTCAGCCTAATAAACTAGCACAGGCACGTAGCCAGCCCAAACCAGAGAAAAGATTATCTCCCACTATCAGCTGAACTAGAAACCATCTTTTGGTTTTGCTCAGGTTTATACACACAGACCATTAAAAAAAAAATCTGAAAACACTAATCACTAACAACTGTTTAAACTAGACCATACTTAACAGCTATAGCCCAAGAAAGTATATGGAGTATTGTATAAGCTGCCTGAACTACTTATACAGTAGACTAAACACTACAGCTAAAACCAGAACTCTCAGAATCCATGTGGTAATGTCCTCAAGCATCTGAGCTCACAGAAAAACAGGCCACATGCTCAGGGCAATGGTCCACAGACCCTAGCATCCATCATTCTATCAGGACGAAGGCCAAGATTATTACCAAGAGGGTCTTGTACTTTTTATACCCTAAGACATAGCATTTGCTTCAGGGGTCTGTGAATACCCTGGAAATATCTACTAAACTATGGGCATGGGAGGTGACCATGTGTCTGAGGAAGGCTCACAGATTTTATCATATATTCAAAGACATTCGTGATCCAGAAAAAATTTTAAAAAACACTGTTTTTCTTTTCAACCTTTAAGAAAGGGTATGATATTAGCAATATCATAATGAACCTTTTCAGCCAAGGAAATGGCATACATATTTCTGGTATGCCAATGTAAAAAGTTGTTTCAGGGGCTAAAATGATAAAGTATGTGTTTTTCTGACTTAAAAACTTGATAGCTTTCTTTGGGCCACAATTAATAAGAGTTGATAAGCCTTTACTAATACCAAGACATTTTACATATGTATGAATTTTTAGAAATAAAATTATTCAAAAGGCTCTCAAAAAATACTACATTCTCCTTTCTTGTCTTTCAGCAAGACATTTATCAAAAGCATAATATTAAAAACAAATGGTTCATATCTAGAAAACTTTAATTTCTCAAATACTTAAGAGAAAAAAAATTTTTTTGCAGTTTTTGGGCGGGGTTGGGTTTGAACCCGCCACCTCCAGCATATGGGGCCAGTGCCCTGCTCCTTTAAGCCACAGGCACCGCCCTTAAGAGAAAAATTTTGAGGCATAAACATGATCTTGATTTAAAATTTAAAAAAAAGGTTTGGTGCCTGTAGCTCAGTGAGTAGGGCTCCAGCCACATACACGGAAGGCCCTACTTAGGCCAGCTAAATAACAATAACAACTACAACAAAAGAAATAGCCAGGCATTGTCGCGGGCGATATGGTCCTAGCTACTTGGGAGGCTGAGGCAAGAGAATAATTTAAGCCCAAGAGTTTGAGGTTGCTGTGAGCTGTGACACCATAGCACTCTACCCAGGGCGACATAGTGAGACTGTCTCAAAAAAAAAGAAAGAAAGAAAAAGAAAGAAAGAAAGAAAAAAAAATTTTAAAGAAAACCTCTTTTCAGTTCTTCTTATATTTCCTGGAACCCAAATCTCTATAGATAGGGTCAAATGCAAATCAATGTCCAACTATATTCTGTAAAGAAAATGGTTATAAGTGCATAGGTTAGTAATTTTCAACCAGCATGCTGTGGCATCTGGTGTGCTGTGAGAGGATCTCAGGTGTGCTGTGAAAATTTCTAAAGATCATTAATTAAATTGCTTTTGGAAGAAGTTCAAAGCACAGTAAATTTACTCTTTTTTTTCTGAGCAACGTAATTTAAGTGTGCCACAAAAGTTTAACTAAAGGTTCAAGTGTGCCATGAGATTTAAAAAAGGCCGGAAAACTCCAGTATTGGTGAAACTTCAATTAGCAAAATGTGATTGTAAATTTCATGTGTCAACTTGACTGGGCCACAGGGTGCCCAGATGAACATCATTTTGGGGTGTGTTTATGAGGGCATTTTGGATGACATCAGCCTTTGAATTTACAGACTCAATGAACTGATTATCCTCTCCAATGTGAATAAGCAGGATCCAACTTTTCGGGGGCTTGAATAAAACAAAAGGCAGAGGAAGGAGGAATTTGCCCATTTTTCTTTCCGTCTGCTTGAGCTGAAACATGGCTCTTTTCCTGCCACTGGATTGAGATTTATACCATTAGCTCCAGAGTTCTCAGGCCTTCAGACTGCAATTACACCAGGAACCTTCCTGGGTCCCCATCTTACAGACGGCAGGTTATGGGACTTCCACAATCATACGAGCTACGTCTCTGGAGAACTTGAACTAAACACACAGACGTATATCCCCAAAACAGAATTTGGTTTTGTAGCAAAATATTAATGCCGGAATGTAGATTGATTCATGTAATAAGCTTACATAAAACATTGAAGATTGGGATGTATCTCTTTATTCAAGATATAAAAGTCACTTGATAGCTGACTTTTGGTCACTTGAATAAGAGGGTGCTGACACAGCTGTCACCCAAAATGCCTTAGAGGTAGATCCTAAGAACATGATGGCTCCAACCTCAGTGCACAGCCCACGACAGCTGTGTGCCCTGGGCCCTCACTGCCATCCCCTTCTCTCTCTCTTTCATTTTTAAGTGAGGAGTTGAATAAAACAGTACTGTACATTACAATACCCTAATCTAACATGTATGACAAAGTAGGTGACCCATGCAAGTCTGTCAAAGGACTAATTACATGGAAATTTTTAACTGTTCAAAGGACTTCTATATGGCATTTTGTGTCTCCATCACTACATATGCTCTAGACTAAACTTCTACTACACTGAGAATCAGGCAAGCAGTTGTAGGCTCAGAGGAGGACCAAGTAGTATGATGTCTGATCTGATAGTCATAACCAAAGATCTTCTTTAATTCTGTTTGAGTTTGTATAATGTTGGGTCGCCTTGTAAATGAACTTGTAACTTAACTCTCCTCTGTAAGGAATGTAGGTTGACTCAAATGTAAGGTTACAATGGGTCCCATAAATATTTCATTCGGTGATGACTGTAGTTCCTCTAAGAAGATAAAGGAATTGTTAGCTGTTTAAAATCCAGGGAATGAAGCTAGAAAGCTGTAGACTTTCTAGTTATAGAGAGTCTTGGGTAGCACCTGTGGCTCAATGGGTAGGGCACTGGCCCCATATACCAAGGGTGGCAGGTTCGAACCCAGCCCCTGCCAAACTGCAACAAAAAAATAGCAGGGTGTTCTGGTGGATGCCTGTAGTCCCAGCTACTTGGGAGGCTGAGGCAAGAGAATCACCTAATCCCAGGAATTGGAGGTTGCTGTGAGCTGTGACTGAGGGCGATAAAGTGAGACTCTGTCTCTAAAAATAAAAACAGAAAGTCTAGACTGTCTACCTTTTTGCTTAGCTCTTGTTCAGCACACTACCTGCCTAGTCCAGGAAGGTAAGACAATTGTCATGTTGGCCTCAAATATTCCAAAACTGACATTTAAACAAAAAAAAAGCATTAGGCATTAATCCTACAAATATCAACAGAAAGAATTATTAGTAGGAAATTCCTAAAAGAAATCATTCACAGCTTATTGTACAATTCATTTTCCTTCCTAAAGACAGAATTTAGTTTTTTAAAAGTACTTTTTTAGACCACAGAAGTTTCTTTTAAAACCCTCACTAGTTTCCTAATCATTATAACACATTCTCATCTCTTTCTAGTCAACTGTCACCTGTAACCTTACATTTTTGGTTGCTATACTTTCGAGATGGACTTTTTTTTTTTTCATTTTCCCCCCTTAGCAACAGGCAATAAAATCCCTTTTCAAATAATTTCACTGTGTTTTCAATCTTCTCTCCTTTACCCTACTTTAACTCTGTTTCCTTAGCATTCTTCATACAATCCATTAAATGTTTCCTAAATACTCGATTGTTTTCCCATTTCCTACAGGAAGAGAAATTCAAACAGTGCTAGGCACTTTCCATTTGTATCATCATTTAACTAAGAACAGAGTTACACACACACACCCTGGAAAATCCTTTAACTAAGAACTTACTAGATTCAAGAAATCATACTGAAATGTAAACATGGACTTATTTCAAATCAGTGCCGTAATGACCATAAACTGAACTTTAAAAATGGGGAGAAAGTGAGTATTTTGCTCGTGAACTCTCTCTGGGCTCAACAGGAAACAAACACACACACACACACACACACACACCCCAGTGGTGCTTCTTCTTTTAAAATTATTTTAATTCTGCCCTGCCTTATATTGGCTTTCATGGTTGAAGAAGGAAAAAAAAAATGTTTGCCTTTAATCTCTCCAGAGTATGAAACACAGAGGCAAGATTAGGGCATTCTTAGCTGTGTCTTTCTAAAAGCGACCCTTGGATCAGGTGAAAAAAGGTAAGGACAGGAGCCCTGGAGAAAGAATCCTGGGGCCTTGCTCTAATTCTGCCACTTATGAGCTCAGTGACCTTGGCTAAGATCCTTCAACATCTCCCATCTGTTTATTCTTCCATAAAAATGGGGCACCTATATCTGCCCTCCCTTCCTCACTAATTTCAAAGAATAAGCATAATAATATCACGGGGAGTTAAATACCAAGGCACTGTGCATGCATAAGTGATAATTATTATACTGTCAGCTGATAGTATACTATCAGGGTGACAGGCCCATTGAAAAAAAATCCAAGATTAAATACCTTACAGCTACAGTCTCCAAACCCTGAGAGTTACACAGCTGTGTGGATCTATGGCCTGTTAGGAACTGGGCCTCCCAGCAGGAGGTAAGTCACGAGTGATGCTTCATCAGTGTTTACAGTCCCTCTCCACTGCCTGCATCACTGCTTGAGCTCCACCTCCTGTCGGATCTCCCCACAGCCGATCCCCCCACTCTACTGTCGGTGGAAAAATTATATTCTGTGAAACTAGTCCTTGGTGTCATAAAGGTTGGGGACCACTGCTTTACAGCATCATCCCCCATATTCAAATGGGATGCAGCCCAGCTGTCCATTGACAGATGAATGGATGAAGGAAAACAGTATGTACATAGAAAGACTATTAGTCAGCCTTAAATTAGAAGGACATTCTGTGACAAGGGACAGCACAGATACACCTTGAGGACATTACTCTGAGCAAGATAGCCAGTCGCAAAAAAAGACAAATGCTGTTATGAGTTTACCTACATGCAGTAGCTATAGCAATCAAAATGAAGGAACCAGAAATAAGAATGCTGGATGTTCCCTGGAGCTGGAGAGAGAGGAAAATGAGGACTCGTTCACATGGGTACAGAGTTTCAGTCCTGAGAGATGAAAAAGTTCTAGAAATCTGTTACATAACCATGTGAAACACTTAACACTACTGAACTAGGCACTGAAAAATGTGTGTTTTTTTCAGGGTAAATTGAGAATTAAGTGAGATTTAAAACACAATGGAACCTTTGTTGGACCCCCACCCCCCACCCTCCCCACCACCAGTTCAACAAGAAGCTTGTGGCCAGGAAGCACAGACTCTACCTCCAGAGAAGCAGCGACGTGACCGTGGGGACACTGATAATCCAAACTGCCCTTCTCTGGTTGTCAGCCCTCCCCACCCCAGCAGGATTGGGGTCCACCTGTCTGCAATAAGACCAAGAGCTTTTTAAGGGAGAAACCACATGTGATCCATCGTTGGTATCCCCTCCTGGAATCCCCAGCTCAACTGAATAATACCACTCATCAAATCTTGGCTTATTAAATAAATTCCCCCTTCTTCCAGTTTTCAACATCTTTTCTTTAGCCATTGGTGGGGCAAAAACTCAGAAGAGCAGAGAGAGAAAGAGGGAGGTTGATTATTTTAAGTCTTGTGCGAGCCTTTGTATTACTCTCTGTTCTTATCTGGCAGAGAAAAAGGAAGGGAAGAATCATGTATTTATAGCTGTGTTTACAATGATACAACAGAGATATTCAGTTATAGTGCTCTACGAAGGAAAAAAAAAAAAAAAGCTTGAGCTGAGACGTTTATAATAATCCTTCCCCAATCCATTTATGGTTTTGAAATAACCAGAAGTCTATATTATGTTAACAGCCCTTATAAGGGTTCTTAAATGAGTGCAGTTTTAAAAGTGGGCAATTCTCAGTCCTCTAGAACCTCCATTAATAAAAAGTATAAATCCATGCAAATGAGCATTGAATTGGGCAGAGAATCAGGCTGTTTTTAAAACATGTGAGTCTTCCCTATAAGAAAGTTAAAGCTTGTTTAATAGGTAGACTGCCAAGATAAATATAACTATGAAGAAAGAAAGAGAGCCATGTGCAATTTTATTCCCAAAATATTCAGGTGTTGCTCAGAAAACAGCCTGTGAGGAGAGGGAGAGAGTTCAGTCGTTCTTGATAACTGAGGCAGGAAATCTGTACTCACGTGAGGACCAAGTGAAGCCCCCAGCGGGAAGTCATAGCTCAGGAGACAGGACATGTGCTCGGTCACAGGGATGAATGGGGATGTAATCTGACCCACCACTGTGACTGCTGTGAGATCTAGTGACAGTGTAAAGGCCGTCATTGCACTCAGGCCTGGAGCCACAGGATGATGACACTCAGATCACTCACCAGCAAGGGACAACTTGCTGATACAACAGTGACAATAGAATACAGCCTATGGCAACTATTTGTAACTAAAGAGAAAACAAAGGGGCAGGCTTGATAACATCTCATACAAACTACTCCTTACACCTTGAATTCCCCGATGGCTACAGCTGTGAGCTGTGGCTGCCTGTGCCTGTCCCTGTCACAAGAGGCCTGGGGTAGGAGACCGTCCAGGACCCCTGTGCTGGAACCCTACCAGCTCAGCCGATTATCACCAGAGCGCTGGGAAGCAGGCCTTAGTGTCTTTTTACACACAAAAAAGTCGAGCTTTGTATAATTTGTCAGAAAGTCAGGCAGCCAATGTATGACAGACCAAGTCCAAGTTTTTATAACAGAGACCCCCCCGGCTTACAAAATGCTGAAATATTTCCCATGTGATCCTTTAAGGAAAATATTGCCAACCCCTGGATTAAGTCTTCAAGCTTGGGAGGATGGAGGTAATGTGGAAAGAAGGGGAGGTTTAAAGTTGAAGACGGGGAACTCACTTTTAGATGGGTGGCAGAACTGACAGAGATACGAAAAGAGGGCTGGGTGCCCATAGCTAAAAGGTGAGAGCGCTGGTTCAAACCCGGTTGGGGCCCGCTGAACAAAAACAACAACAAAAAAGGAAGAGCTGAGATCTGAGATCTTGGAACTAGAAGGTGAGGTCAGCCCTGAAGACACCTGCAGCAAGTGACCTTGGAAGCTTGGAGAAGGATAAGGAGAGAAGGGGGAGATGGTTTAAAGCAAGCTCTGGATTGAAACAATGACAGAAAGTCTCCCATACAGACTGCCTGGAGAGAGTGCTGCTCTAGCTGAATCCCAGGTGCAGTGTACAGACCACGACCCACAGGGGTCCCTGGGTCTCTGCAGCAGCTCCAGGGGATGCCATAGACCCCCTGGGCTCTACAGAATTCAGCATTCTGTCTGAAATCCAGCAAATGACAGCAGGCCAAGACCCCAGCATGTGGTTGGACGGATATCCACATTTCAGTGGGGGATGTGGGGGTGGGTGGCCAAAAGCTGAAACAAAAGGGACAGAACAAGGCCCTCCAGTGTGGTGCAAAACCAGGGTTTGTGTTGTCGCCCGCACTTGCAGGACAAAACTGACTTACTAGAGACAAAAGCCAAGTTGAGGTTTGCAGGGAGGCAAGGGAAGGCTTAATAAAAGCTCAGTGGACTTGGCAATTAGAAAGTCATCAAAGACCGTGAGTAAACAGACTGAGACAGGAATCAGTTTCCAGGTGTTCAAGAGTAAGTGGGGGAACAAACAGAAATGGGAGGAGGAGAGAGCCTGCCTGGGGTGGGAGGCTGGCAGTAGGAAGGAGGGGAGGGATAGAATGAATGAAAGAGCTGTTTATTTTAAAAGGCTGGAGACATTTCTTCTTCCAAAAAGGTAAGGAAGAAAAGAGATGAGTGTGACAGCTTGCTTGCAGGAAATGGCTGCAACACACCCCAGCTGAAAGCAAACCCATGGTAGCTCTCTCCCATACAGACGTTGGGCTTAATCCCGTGACTTGCTTTGACCAATGTGATATCAACAAATAGGACACAAAAGGAAATCTGATTATCACCTGTCAGAGCTTGTTCTCTCTCCATGAAACCATGAGACCTAGCTGAACAGGAGCCCTCACCAGCCAGTTAGAGGGTAAGACACACAAAGATAGGAACAAGACACCTGTTCTGACAGCTGCCAACCTCCAGATGCAGGCACCAGGCCATCCCAGATCAGCCGGTCACCAGCTCACCGGCCAGCCAGCCATGCTCAGGGGAGAGAGGTGTCACCTAAGTAAAATGGTGACTACGAGCCACTAAGCTGAGATCGTTTTGAAGCAAAAGCTTTGAGAATGAGTGAAGCTTTTGCTGAGACTTTTAAACATCAATGCTGCAAGCATTGATCACCACGACTGCTCAAAAGGATCTCAAAACATTATAAAGACACAAAGCTCTGGTTTGCCTTTTGTATCTCTCTGTAGTTGGCAGTCATCGGGCATTAAGTATTGCTATTATCATTGTCATAAGTATTATTGTCAACTAACACTTGAAGTGCGTGGGATAAAGACGGCTGCAGTGTGTGTGACTGTCCCTACCGACTCAGAAGGGAGAGTCAGGGGGGAACAGAGGCGTAGCACAGGTCAAGGAGCTTCTACACATTTTTATTAGAGGTAAAAAAATATTGTGTAAGCTATTGCATGTTTGAACAATAAATGAACCCATGCTGTTGGAAATTAGACATTTGTAGCCAGTTTTTGACTTCTACTTCAAAGGTAACTGCCATCAGCAAAAGAAGAGAGCGGACAACTTTTTCAATGCAAAAATAGCAAGGCAGCATCCGGAGTCCACGTTATGAAAGTAACTTAAGCCTAAAATATTCTCCTAAGGATATCTCCCATACTTGGGGCTTTCTGGGATGAGCTGTCTCTCCCGGACTTTGTCTTTTACCAGTTCAGTGTAATTTTTTTCTTTTTCTGTGAGTAGCCCTTTAGCTTTACATCTGCCGCATGCTCTCTGAATTCTCCCCAACAGCGTCTCTTGCAGGTTTAAGAACATATGCATTCCAGACCTACGCATATACTTCTCAACTACCTCCCACGGAACATTCTCAATAAGACATTTTTTTAAAACATATTTAATATTTTTTGAAATTGAAAAAAAAAAAAGTGTCCCTGGGCTGATGAAACATGAGCAGATTTAAGTGTCTTCTTTTTGCTGGAAAGGCTAATTCAGGAGTATTTCCAACTGGGTAGGATTCTCCCCCATCCACATGGTATTTATCAACTAAGGAAATATGGGAAGTATTTTTTTTTCTCTTGTATAGTATTTTTATTGAGAAAGATTGGGAATAAAACACGGTCAGCTGAACACAGGAGGTCAGACCATTAGTAAGCAAACTCCTTCCAGAAAAAGTGTTACACAGCTCAATGGTGAGTATCCCTATGGTCACTTTTGAAGTACTCTCCTTGGGAAGCTATGCGCCGATGATGCCAGCACTTAGTTGACCCTTGAAAGCAATCTTGCAACTCTTTTTCTGGGATAGCTATCAGAGCTGTCATCTTATGAGGTTTGACAATTAAATTCACAAACTCTTCCTAGAAAAAATGGTTTCAAAGGTGGACTAGGCATGGGTGCATAGCTTCCCAAGGGGAGTACTTTGAAATTGATAATTCAGCAATGAAGTATGTGGCACTTTTTCTAGGATGAGTGCAGGAACTTAATCGTCAGATTTTCATATGATGACAGCTCTGACGGGCATTCCAGAAAAAGAGTTCCAAAACTGCTCTGAAGGGTGGACCTGGGGGCTGGTGAAGGTAAACGTAGCGATATTTAGCAATGAAGTACGGAGTACTTTTTCTCGGATGAGTTTGCCAACTTAATCGTCTGACATGGTATAATCTCCCTTCTGAAAATATTTTTTTTAGAAAGAGTATAAACCCACAACAAGCTAAGAGAGGCAAACAAAACAGAAAGTAATGAACAAGCAGCAATTAATGGAGTAGGAAGAGTTAGAACACAAGGGCAGGAAGGAAGGGCTCAAAAGCCAGGCTGCAGAAAGCCCCTTGCAGCCACAGCCATACTTCTGCCTTCAGAGGTCCGCGCACCTCCAATTCGTCCTCCTTGCCAGAGTCCTGAGGCTGCAGTGGGCTTCCTACCTGTAAGTTAGATGTGTCTGGGTCCCTGCCTCAGTCTCTATGGCCAGGCTACTTTCTCTCCCCACTTATCTCCAGAAGACCAAAAGTTTACTTTGGGGAGGATGACTCAGAAATTTGAGATAATTGGAGGTACAGCTAAGAACAAGGGTGATCGATGTACCGCAATAGGAAGATTAAATCATTTTAAGATCTAAATCTTAAGTGATCATAGTCCAGTCACCATTTCTCAAGAGCTGCCAGAAACTTCATGACCAGTCCAACATATCCAGGCAGATTAGGAGAACCCTCTCTGACCACATGAAAAAATAATCCCTCCCTTCTCCCAGTTAATGATCTAGGGTCCTCTCCAGTTACCCTATAAGAGTCCACCAGGCCCTCCAGTTACCCTATAAGGTCCACCTTTGCCATCACACCCAGTGCTTCTAATCAGCTCTGCAGTATCTTCCTCTTAATTATGAATGGATGATCAAAACTCAAACAGCTGAAAAGTCTCCAGTGCATAAAAATAGAGTCACATATAAAAAAACACTACAGAAAACTAAAAAATAATGATACCTTAAGAGATACAAAATACTATAGCCATGGAATAAAAAGAAAGGAAGCTATAAAAAGAGAAAAGAAGAAAGTTCTTGAAAGTTTTAAATTTTGACAAAAATAGTTTCAGTAGATGGGTTACAAGTTGAGGGAAAAAAAAAAAAAAACAATTACAAAGGAGCTTGCTAATCAAGTGTCTAACCAATTAGAGAGCTACAAAAAATACAGGGGAAAAATTGTGAAAGAAAAAAAATTAGACAATTTCCAGAACTATAGTGATTGGCCCTTTGCAATGAACATATGAAAAGCCAAGGGTAATAAACAAAAATATTCACACCAAGGTGCATCATGTCAAAATGTCAAAATACCAAAGAAAGAACAGTTCTCAAAATATTACAGCGAATTAAAGAAAACAAAAGTCACACTTAAAGACTGAATGCCATTGGCAATCATAATGTCAGGGCTGGATGCTAGAAGATCTCAAAGTAATACCTTTGCAAATCTGAAGCAAAATGGTTTTCACTCTTTTATACCCAGCCAAACTATTAATTAAATGTGAAGGTAGAATGAAGACACTTTCAAGATGGCAAGATCTTAAGAAACTATTTCATCTCTGGAAGGTTCTATATTCTCTTGCTGCCAAGCCTTTACTTACACAGGCCTTGAAATACATAGTATCCTCAGGGCCTAGGAGGCATTTCCCACTGCTCCACTCCCTACTTTGTACGTCAGAAGATGTTAACTTCATCCATCCACCCTGTAAGGTCTACTTTTAGGACACCACCTCTGCCAAGAAGGAGTTTTCTCTTCTTGACAGAGAGAAGAGCTTTTCCCTCTGGGTACTTACAGATCTTCCCCCTACCCTCCAAGGTATTCCATTTTACTTTTTATTACTATGATTTTCCTCCCTAAATAAATAGAAACTTTCTATAAGCAAAAGACCCATATTTTTTTTCTTTATGGCTATGACCTTGTAGTCCCTCCTACCACCAATGATGTCAAGTACCATTTCTGTAATATAGTAGATACTCAATAATGAGAAAACATGGGCTTAAAATTGACTATTGATCCATTCTGCTAAGAAGATCTCACTAATCTCTTATCTCTGCTCCAAGTCTTCCTATGTCTTCATTTTATAACTCAAGAGTTTCTGCATATAGAATTAGAAGGCATCATTTTTGAGGACTGATGGGGAAAAAAAGAAAATGATTCTTTCAATTAAATGAAGATGATCGCATGACCCAATAATTTCAGTCCTTGGTAGAAACATATGAAAAATCAAACACATGCCCCTGTACAAACACATACATAAATATCGATAGCAGCCTATTCACAATACCTAAAAGGGGGAAACCACCCAAATGTCCAGCCATTGATAAATGGATAAATAATTATCCACTGCATTTGCAGACAGTGGAGTATTATTCGGCCATATAAAGAACGCATGCTACAGCATGCATGAACGTTGACAACATTACACAAGTGAAGGTAGCCAGTCACGGGTGACCATTTATTGAATTATTCCATTATCTACAGAAACAGAAAGTTAAGGAGTACTTTTCTAGGGCTGAGGCGATTGCTCACAGAATCAGGAGAGTGACTGCTCATGGGTTTGAGATTTCTTTTGGGGGGGCAATGAAAATGTTCTAAAATTATAGAGGAATGTTATGGTGGGCATCTGTAGTCCCAGCTACTAGGGAGGCTGAGGCAAGAGAATTGCTTGAGCCCAAGAGAATCGGTGTGAGCTATGATGCCATTGCACTCTACAGAGGGCAACACAGTCAGACTCTGTCTCAAAAAAAAAAAAAAAAAAAAAAAAAAGAAGTAAAGAAAAGAAAATGTTCTAAAATTGATTCTAGTGATGATGGTTTCATAACTCTGGATATACTGAAGACCACAGAATCATGCATTTTAAATGGGTGATTTATGTCTCAATAAGGTTATTTATAAAGAAAAGATGCAAATAAATGAAATTAATGTATTTTTTGTCTTTAAGATATTATCCACAAGCACAAACTGAAACAAGGTAGGATTTACAAAGCATTCATAACTGAAGGTCAAAACACACATTTGGAATCAGAAAGCACCAAGTTAAAAAGCAAGGACATGCCAGTTGATATTGACGGGCATCAAAATTAATATATAATGTATGCACTGCAGAGTTCACTAGTTAAACAAAAGCTGTAACAAAGGGACAGTGAAGACCTCATTACATAATCTTTTGTAGGTCACTTCATTTCAAAAGGCAGTTTCAATTACTTGCCAATTACCTTATGTGGTAGAACTATTATTAAGGTAATTAGTGAATAATGTGTTCACACTTATATAGGACCAGGATCTGACAGCCCTGCTGAGGTCTCTTCCTGGTATTTGCACAGATTTATTATTTGTGACCTGTAAAGCAAATGAGTAAAAGCACCAATTTGTAATGTCTCTTAGCTTAAGGGATGCTAGTCAAGTAAATGCAGAAAATGTTGGTTCTTCAAAAACGGATGCACAAAGTGTTTCAAACTAAAGTTAAATGATGAATTCACGCATTTTTATATTTTAAGTCTCCCTTTTTAAATAGGTCTCACAAAGTTATGACGTGATCTGGCAAATGGGAATGGATAAAAAAAACTTAATCAAGAACTAGTCTTCTGAAGTCCCTATTTTGCCTTCTTTCTTTAAGGATATTGGAATTTGAGAGTAAATCATCATTTTAGTATAAAGTAAAATTAAATCCTAAGTTCTATCTTCTTTTCGAGCATTTTCCACTTCTCTCTTACCCTAGTGTAACTCATTTGAATACATCAAAGGCTTAAGAAACTGACCTAATTTTAAAAGAAAAAATGAATGTAAACTATTCTCATAAAGCTGAAGCCTTCAATTATTTTACCTTTGTTTTAAATTCTCATTTGCTTTCACCTTCCCTATCATTCCTAACTAAAAACTTTTAAAGCTGTATGACAAGTACTGGGAACCTGGTTTGATTTAGGATCAGCATTTTGATCTATGGTAGGTTGAGAGATACTCAAAAGTTCTTTGCCGCAATTATCTCTTACTAGTCACTTACAGCATAGGCTTGGGACGCAACCAGGTAACCAAAGACTTCAAAAAACAAATACATTGGGTTGTAGGATGATGAGACACCAATCTCAGAGACTGTTTAATTTGGTTATGTGAAAATCACATATATAAATTGGTTACAAGTGCAACAATCTTTTATTTTGGAATACAAATTTTTTGGCGTTAGTTTGTCTTTACTTTCCTTTACATACAGTGTCAAATATAGAATGCAGAATGCGGATTCTCAACTGCAACCTAGATTACCTACAGGGCAAACTTGTAGCAAGCAACTCCACAAGCCATCTGTTTATCATTTAATGTTCTCCATCGTTTAACTTCAACCACATAATGTTTTAAGTGGCTGACTTTGACAGATTGTATTTGTTAGTTGATGGCAACTAGGCCACAGCTTGCTTTGTCAGTTTCTAAGGTTGCAAAACCCTCCTTGTTATTACTGTTTATGAGTTATCTCCTGGTTAAGACTGCTAGACCAGGAGATGATTTCCCTGCCAGCTTTGGGGAAAGGATTGTTCTGATATTTGAAAATACTGCTTCTTAGAAGTCAAGGTCTCCTGGCAGTTTCTCAGTAAACTACTATGGCAGCCGCGCCAGAGGTCATGAATATTACATAAGGGCCATCCAGGCATTCAAACCAGAATCTCCAAGCCACGATTCCCATAGCAACACACATAGATTTTACTCATCTCAGAGATGAAACAGGCAGCAGAAACGCTACCCTGATTTTTTCAGCAAGATCAACCCAGCACTTACTCTTCTTCAAGGCAGTAATTTTTTCAAAAGAAAACCAACCACCATACTAAAATACGTTCATTTCGGAAGGTATGGAGTCTCCCATAAGCCAAGCTACCTTCAACTGGGATAACAGTCTATGCTTTAGAAGTAGCTGTTCAAATGACTACATGGGGGGGGGGGAACTTCAAGTCACAACAATTAGTGAAATGAAACACAGCTTAAGAAAAATCCTATAATTATATATTTCATATCTGATTTCCAGTCTCCCCTCTGTACACTTTATTATGATGCGATGGACAAAAAACTTCCAAGGAAATAAACTTTTTTAATCAATAAAATCCTTTATCTCTTCATGTTTGAAAAACATAATGCAACCAACATTTTAAACAAGAAGATAACGTACAACACCGACTGAGCAACATTTGGGAGAAAGATCATTCAAGTCTACGAAAAATGCACATTAGCTTGAAGAAAGTTGGTTTTTGAAACAGAGTTGTGATTCACTGGAAAAATGATGTAAACTATCTTGATTCAGGTAGATGCATTTTTTCCCTCTTTGTACATTCAGGGATCTTTTGGGGTGCATCTTAATAAGCTATTACCCATAGAAACAAATTACTTGGCTCAAAAAAACAACCTAAGCATGAAGACCACTCTCCCATACCAAATAGGTTCTATTTCTCGTTTAAACCAGACAATGGAATACTGTGACAGACCAAACTGGAGCTTTAGAGGACACTCCCACAGGTGGCCCACCACCTGCACAGCACAGCCTGCAAAGCACAGTTGTGGCAGAGAAGAAACAGGCTCACCTTTGCCTTTTCCAGCTGCGCCTGGGCCTGCCGCTCAGCTTCTCTGCGCACTGCCTCCCGGTCCTCCTCCAGAGACACATCTGAATCCGATGGACGGCTGGTGTAGGAGTCTGCCGAACCCTGGAGAGGAAGACGCACATTTTAAAATAGATTCCATCTATGATGTTTGCCTTGGAAATGTCTCATCTCCACGGCAGTGAGTTTCCAGAATGGTTTTATACATTCCTGAAAAGAGGAGAAAAGCATCCCTTTTGTGGCAACCCATCTAGAAAATCCTGCTGTGGTTTGCAGGAGCACAGCTGTGTGCTCTGATAGCAGCCATTCCTTCCCAAGCCTCACATTCCAGGCATCAGCCTTTCTGAAAGCTAGAACAAGTTCCTTTATAATTAAACCAGCTCAGTGGTGCAGTGCAGGGCTGAAGGGCACCCCTGGGTTTCAAGGATAGCTTCCGGAACAATCTATCTGCTAAAGCAAGTATTTAAAACTGGGAAGACATGAAGCCTAGGAAAAACAGAAAACAAAGTCTAAGGATGTATAAACTTGAACTCTCTAAAATGTGACTACCATGAGAGGACTCCCACTTTAATCGTAAGAACCTTTTACATCTTTCTGTACACCTGCTACCTTCTGCCAACTTCACTCCATCTTCCAGCAACACATTTTTAAACCCCTTTACATCGATTCAATTAAAGCTGTGTACAGAATACACCTGCTCCGGGGAAGCTTCTGTGGCAATAAATCACGCACACAGAAAAGGATAGGAATCTCCCTGGCTCCCTCTTGCAATCAGGATCAGATCAACTCTGTCAAGCCACCCTCTCCACCTGCACTCACTGCAGCAAAAAAGCAAAGATAAAACAGCGTCTCCGCCAAACGAAAGCCCTCGCGCTTACACAGATATCCGAATTCTTCAGCCGCCCTCCCTTGGCTCTTTTCAGAAGCCTGATCCAGGTGGCCTTCATGAGCCAGACGGCGCCTGGATCCTCCGCAGCTGCAGCCCGGGGCGCAGGTTCTCAGTGTGCGCCGAGCCCTGGAGAGCCCGAGCTCCCCCCCAATCCATGCTCCGGGCAAGTCCCTCTTCTCCGTCCCTTTCTGCCTCCGGGGCGTTCACACCCTGCCCCGGGGGACTCCCATCTGAGGAGACTTATTTCCCCAGTCCAGGGGGGCGAGGAAAAGACACACTGGGATGCTTTCTATGGCTTTCAAAATAAAGAACGCTTCAAGTGCATTCAAAGCATCAACTCGTTCTAAACTTAATGTATCTGATCATCCTCTTCCTTGCCCTCGCGTTGGTAAAGGAAATGAGTTGTAAGAGAACCTTTAAAAAAAAAAAAAAAACTAGTGCAAAAACGTATCCAGTGATATTTGCGAGTGCAAAGTTCAAGCCTTATCTTTGGAGATCTGGAGGGGCGGAGGGAGGAGGGGAGGAGGCCGTCCTCCCGCACTGGGCATGCTCCATAAGTGGCCTTTTTACGCAGCAGCTCACATTTCGCTGTCCCTGTGTCCAATTGCCCTTTCACATGCCAAGCGTAAACAGCTGGAAAGGTCTTCTCGGCTCTCTAGTAACCCAGCAGAACGGTATATTTATCAGATTTTGTTTCAGATGAAACAGTCTCTCAGACACAAAGCATGGATTCTTCTCATCAAATAATCTCTTCCTGACCTGCCTCGTAAAGTATATTCTCTGCCCCCGTAAAGCAATTCTCAGGTAATAAATATCATGTGTGATACTGCACAGCCAAAATCAAATACTGCTCATTGGCCATCATACGCAGATAAAGCTGTTCTTTGTTGCTTGTGACTTCCCTAATAAGATGCAAGAGAGAGATTTGGTCAGTTAATAAGGACATCAAAGTAATCACAGCTTTATAAAGCAATGAGTTTAACTGAGCACAAAAGGACTGACCCGCTTCTTCACGGGGAAACTAGCCCTGGAAATAAAGCCAGTGGCATACAGAGCAGTGTGAATTGTTACAACAAGGCTCAATGAAGACATTTCAAAGCTTGGTGGATTTATTAGCTTGAGATAAAATTCACAGCATAATTGAGTCCACACTTTGCCTGCAGATAAGGGGACGGGGGCTTGAGAAGGAACGATACCAGGAAGTTATTAATTTCCTGTACTCATGAAATTACATTTTTTTAAAAGTTTACTAATGAAGAAATATGCCCTTTCCAATTTCTAAACATAAAATTATATTGCTGCATTCCAAACTGCATTTATTTGAACATGGTGGGGTATTATTTTGGAAAGTCTCATGCAAACAAGAAAACAAAGGTGGTTTTTTGTTTGTTTGTTTTTTAAAGTTTCCTCCCTCCCTCCTGTCCTCAGAATCTGAGCTAACAGCAATCTACATAACTTAAGTGCTAAAAAATACATAGAACAGGGGCTTCAGAATAAAAGTTAGAGGTCAACTGCACCACAGCTGTGGTACCATGACCATAAATTAATAAGTAGATCTTTATTGTTGTGTAAAGTGCATGGAGGACAGAAATGAATCTTTTTGTTCAAGGAATATTTACAAGGGAATAATGAGGTCCCCCGTCTCACCTACCGTGCATATTGCAAACATACATGTCAAATATATGAATAGTACGTGCATATTGCAAACATACATGTCAAATATATTAATAGTAGAGTATAAATGTCTAAACACAACAATTAAATAAGTGAGGTGATATGTTAACCAGTTTGATGCAAACATTGCAAACTGTATATAAAATCAGCACATTGTACCCCATAAATGCAGTAATTTACACAATTATGATCTAATTTAAAAGGGGGGGAGGGATACGAGTCTTTCAACACAGACACACATGGTAGTAGATACCTCATTTTCCTAGATGGCTTCTTAAACTAGTGGTAGCACAGTAGAAAATTAGTAGGAAGCACAATTATAACCCTTTGTCTGGTCCCCAGTGTTCCCAGGCTTGGCATCGTACACCCAACCACCCCACTAAAGATTCAGGTAACACCTCAGTGAAGATACAAAGTTTCCATCATTAAAAGCCCTATAGTGACAAGCTGAGAGAGACAGCATAAAACACACATTAATTTTGTGTGATCTCATTCCCTTTGAAACAAGACTTTGAAAATCCTTTGCTAATAATCAGATGTAGCTTTTGCATTGCATAGTCATTTCCAGACTGGTTCCCAAGCTTAAATAGTTAAACCATTAAAAAAAAAAAAAATCTCTTTGTTGACTTTTGGCAATGATCTTTTGACCATTTGCAACTTACTCAGCCTTGACTGTTTTATAATACCGGATGTGAGAGGATGAATTGATCTTTAGCTTGTGGAAGGAGCCAGATTACTTGGATTTCTTGCATCTGTAATAGCATAGACTTTCAAAATATTGTTCATTATAAAAGTTATATGTACCTGGTGTTGAAAGAGAGGGTAAAAAAAAAATTATCCAACACCGTCCAATACTAGCATGTTCCCATCTCCGGAGTTGTTGCAGTTTTGAAAGTCACACTCCTGACATACGCCTCATAATTAATCTCCTTCCTTCTGGGAGTGTGGATTTATGCAGTTAGAAGTGATACATCTAATTAAGCTTTTGCCTTTGGTACCATATGGATTATTCTGGGTCATTGTGCCTCAAGTCGTCTTCAATCAGGAACAGCTGGCAGTCGCTTTTATGACTCCAGAATAGGTTCATTACAGGATGTACTCTTGATCTCTACTGTGCCTGAAATGTGATTAGCTGGTCTTCTGTGGAATTTGCCCTTGTAGGTACATCCCATCTTCAGCTACCCGTATCTCCTTTTTTATCACTTAATATTTGCACTCCTAATGGTATGATGATTCTAGAATGTGCCTTGCCCCTAAGGTCTCTCCATAGTTTACCCTCACACTCGGAATATGCATTCTTTGCTTTTAGATGAAATTTTCATCGGATTAAATGACCTGATGCTTTTATCTGCTCTTTAATTTCTTTTTCTGATTTATGTCAAATATTTGCACACCCTTTTTCTTTAGCACATTTTTATTTGTATTTACGATATTTTTTAAAGCTATGCTCCACTACGTACAATCACATGTAATTCCAACATCAGTTTTCTTGAATGTTCCTGTATTTTCTCATTTAAATCTGAAAAGGTTAATAGAGTTAGTTGTAAGCCTATTTTTTTTTTTTTTTTATTGTTTCAGGTTAATTTGAGCATACAAAGAATTAGGTTACAATGTTTGCATTTGTTAGGTAGAGTTCTTATAATTATGTCCTGCCCCCCAAAGGTGAGCCATACACCCTGATATTGTGCCCATTAAATCAGAGCACACCCATTCCCAGCCCCCTTCCTCCTCTCCTTTCCCTGTCCTCCTGTCCCCCACCTTGAATTGAGTTTTTCTCCCATGTGGGCATGTATTAGATCTTCTGCTGGCTTCATATTAGTATTGAGGACAATGGATTCCTGTTTCTCCATTCTTAGGATACTTTACTAGGAAGCATGAGTCTCAACTCCATCCAGGTTAACACAAAAGATGTAAAGATGTAAGCCTGTTTGAAAAGCATTTTGAATCACAAAGTGTGACATCTATTTCTGTAGGAAATCTTCATACAAAGTCTAAAGCAATGCTCCACAGCAGTGATGTTCAACTGGTGTGCCACAAAAACTTTTGAAGATCATTAATTAAATTATTTTTGAAAGAAGTTCAAAGCACAGTAGGTATATTCTTTTACTCTTTTTTTTTTTTTAAATCAACATAATTTAAGTGTGCTGCAAAGTTTAACCATAGGTTCAAGGGTGCTGTGAGATTAAAAAAAAAAAGGTTGAAAAACACTGGTTTAGTGCAACATCAATTTCTCACGGTATCTCAAAGACACCTTGATTCTAGACAAAGCTGTACCTCAAGAACGTCCTCAAGAGTTCAAACCACCTCTTCATGCATAGGGCCAGGCCAACACGATGGCAAATTTGACTTCAGTTACTTCCTCCAAACCTGCCATGGGACAGATCATCCACAGCCTACTGGCCCTGCCCACATCTTTTAAAATAAAATTAAAACAATGGGGTAGATGTCTAAGGACAAGGACCAAGTGGAAAGGGTTGTATCTTGTATTGTCTGTTAGCAGGGGATGATCATTCCTTCATTTTTCATATTGTCATATCTCTTCACAGCTTATAAGAATTAACTTTTGTTCTGTGAAGCCATCTACATCTAAGAAATCTGAGTTGTTATCCCCGTTTTATTGACTTCCTCATAAACAAAACCATAACCCATATACGGATAATGAGAGAATCCAAACTCCAAAAAATTCAAAAATGACACAGGATGCTGAGACAAAGCACATTTCCATAAATACTGTATGCTTTAATTTGCATATGTCATGTAATTACTATGCAAATGTACATGCACAACATCAAATGTGATTGGCCTATCATTGGGCTTCATGTCAAAATAGTAGCTGAGGGGATGGTAATAAATCCTTGCAGGGTCATCCCTGAGTGACACTTTTATGATTATGTAAAAGCTAAAATGCTAGCTTCAATTTTCTCAAGGGAACAGAAGAATCTGTAAGTTTTGTGTAGCTATGGAATTTACTAATGAAGAGAGTAAATCCCCCCCCCCACACACACACACAATGAAACCCACAGAAAAGCAAAAACCACACATGCAATTACTGAATGTTTATGGTTTGAAAGTTTGTGTTACACCTGTAAGCTAAGTGCTGAAAATATAACTGGAAAAAGATTAAAGCTCCCTTTCTATCATGGAGCTTACTGTTTTAGTGAAGGATGCGGATTTTTTTTTTTTTTTTAAGGTAGTAGACAATTGCTGTGAAAGACATAAAATAGACGTGGATAGTGAAATGACAGTAAGAGGGATCTTATTTTTTTAGTTAGGGTCTGAGATGACACCAAGCTGAAGCTTAAAGGATACAAGGAAAAAGTCAGTCTTGGAATGTGTTGAGAAAAGAGACATTCAACGTTAAGGAATAACATGTTTATAGACAAGAACTATTTAGCATGTTTGAGGAAGTGAAGTGAGGTCAATATAGGTATCACGCCGCCTTTGTTGAAAGGTTTATTTCAGCTTTCTCTTAGTCTCTCCTTCCCTCCCTCCTCCTCTCCTTTTCTCTCACTCTACATATGCATAGTGTGGCCTCATAAGACAATTCCTTCCACATGTTTGATTTATTTAATTAGGAGTGACATTGAAGTTGTTGTCAGTAAACTTCACATTATTGGAAACATAATGTGTTCTGAGATTTCAACAGAGTTCCTGGATTTACTTCCTTGCAACTCCAGCTCTCTAAGAGGCTACTCAGAGTATGTTTTTGTGATTCTTCTACCTTACACCAGTAATTCGGACAATGAACTTATTAAAGAGTAGGCGATGTATAGCACTGATGGAATTGCTGATAGTTAAGGAGCGCTCACTCTATTAGGCACTGTGCTGATTTCACAGTATTATCTAATTTAATCTCTAATTATCTTCGTTGTAACTGAGGAGGAAATGGAGACACACAGAAGTGACTTGAGCAAAGTTAGGAAGCAAGTAATTGATGAGTTAACTTTTAGCAGAGTTCAAGTCCCATGAAGTGAAAGGCAGAGCAAATCTTGACCTGCCACTGATGTTTCTCTTCATCAAAAGCATATCTCTTCTGTCTGCTGTACATGGACAGCCATTTCTAATTATCATAAAACATGATGATGACTTCCAACTCCTAAGCTCGATCTTTGCTAACATCTTGGCATTCTCTCTCCACTCCCTTGCCATACACACACATCTTCATAAATTTTCAAATACCATCATTCCAGAAGGCACAATGCACGTGTCATGAAGATCTGCCGAAATGCAGATAATTTCACATTCACTGATGTAATATACCGGTTTGTGGAAGGAAGAATTTAGATACTTGGCCGCTAGTCTGAAATTTTCGTTACTTTAAAGTATCTCAAAATTGTGAAGCACACTTTTCATGGAAAGTAGAAACGTAGACTAGGTAAACAATGGGAATCACGAAACTCATTTTTCTTTCTTCTCTGAAAAATGAATATAACTCTGCCAAGCTGGCCTTCGGTCGCCTTGTTGGCAGCTCATGCTGCCTGAGGCTGGCTGGAATTCAAGCACCTTCTCTCAGTTTGATAGAACCAATTGCTAGTTTTCACCTCTGAAGCTGAAATTATTAAAAAGTATAAATGGTAGGTATAAAGTTCAGAGACACAACTCACATATTTTTAACATCCAAGCAGTATTATCACCAAATCATTCCTTACAGTGAGGGTGTGATAGCTGTTCATATTCTATAGAAAAGCTTCTGTCCAGTATTTGTAACATCTGACATTGTCAAATGGAATCATTTTGACAAAGTTATAACTACGTGGCCAATTTTGATATTGAGTTTTGGATTTCACGCACAGGCCCAATGATTTTTCTTCATAATCACATAATGTGTTTGTGTGTGTGTTGGGGGTGTTTTCCAGGCCTTTCATATGTATTTACAGCTCAACATCACTAATCATCAGGGAAATGTAAATTAAAACCACAGTGAGATATCATGTTTTCCCAGTTAGAATGGCTTAAAGTCCAAAAGCAATAGATGCCAGCATGGATGCAGAAACAAAGGAATGCTTATCCATTGCTGGTGAGACTGCAAATGAGCACAACCTCTATGGAAAAGGTGTGTAGATTCCCGAAAGAACTGAAAGTAGACCTATCATTTGATCCAGCAATCCCCTAGTATTTACCTAAAGGAAAAGAGTCATTTTATCAAAAAGACACCTGCACTCAAATGGTCATTGCAACAACATTCACCCAACCTAAGTTCCCGTCAATTCATGAGTGGATTAACAAAGAACATCATATGTATGTGTGCCATGGAATACTATTCCGCCATGAAGAAGGATGTTGCCTTTGGCAATAATTTGGATGGAACTAGAAACCATTATCCTAAAAGAAGTATCTAAAGGATGACAAAACGAACACCACATGTATTCATCATTAAATTGGAGCTAACTAGCACACGTGTGCACAGAGGGAAGTAAAACTCAATGGGAATAAGGCAGGGGGGAGGAAAGAGGAGGAGATGGATGAAAACCTAAATAATTGGTAGAATGACCACTAGGTGGGTGATGCGCACACTTACAACCCTGACGCAAGCATTACAAAAGCTGGCCCTGTAACCAAAAACATGTATCCCTTTTGTACCCCCATGATATTCTGAAATAAAAAAAAAATGTTAACATATATATTTACTGATGGTGACAGATAATAAGAACTGTTCATGCTAACATATATAATTCCTTATGAAGAACTTTACCGTTCCTTTTATGAGAATGGGAACAGATAGGCAACAGTGACCTGGGAAAGTTGGACCATCTCAATATACTGCTGAAGAAAACTGAATAAAATAGGGGGAAGGAGTGACTAAATTTGATGTAGGGTATTTTTGGTATGGAAATTCATGGTGGGTCTAGATACTGCTAGAAACTGTGTGTGGACGCCATCACATTCAGGCTTTCTAGTGACTCATGCAAATCTGCGTACACATGTGCTATTATTTCTCTCTCCCTAAGAAAACCTTCCCTTGGCTCCATGTTCTCTACTAGTCCCCACCCATTTCTTTGCTCTCCATCACAGGAAAAATTGGCTAAAAAGGCTGCCTATACTCAGTCCAATTCTTCTCTTCCAGTTCTCTCTCAAACTGATTCCCACCATTCTGCTAAAACTGCTCCAAGTCATTGGTAATCTCTGCAAGGTTCCACCCCATCACCCATTCTCAGCCCTCATCATAACCCCTCAGTAGTAATGGATCACTTCCTGTCCTGTTTCTCAACTTGACTTCTGCTCTCTCTTGGGCTTTCTCTCACCCCACTGGCTGCTCTTCGTAAGTCCTCTTTGCCAGGACCTGCTTTTCCTTTCACCTTTGACACCCTCTCCAGCCACCTGTCCTCCATCTTCTTTCTGTTTCAACCTCACAGACCTCCTGGGTCTTCCTCACAGGCAGGAGGAATGCTGCTCCCCCAGAGGAGCATTTGCAATTTATAAATCGTCAGCTACAGCTTTCTACACTGCCAACTCAATCACCTTGTCTAAGTTTTTGCTCCAAAGGCCTCCTTCTCAATAGGTTAACCTTCTGTAGATACCTAGACACGTATTTAGATGTACTAGGCTAACAATTTCACTTCCGCGAACTAGCTTAAGAAAATTCTTCAGTTATGCTCCCTACACTTAGTAGACAATTAGGCAATGTTAAAAATAGTCACAAAGACTGAAAAGGACTACAGGCAAATGTTTATGGACTATATTTGGAAAAACAAAGAAAACCCAAATCTCAAATAATTTCTATGTATACATACATTTATGTACGTAAGAAAAAATAATAGAAGAGATGGGGTTGGATTAGTTTAAAAAAAATCTGAGGATTATTTTAAATTTTCTCTGTAATGTTACCATTTTATGAAGAAACTATTCCCTGGATTGCCTGAGCTCAGGAGTTCTTACATGAGCAAGATAGAGACTCTGTCTCTACAAAATAGCTGGGTGTTGTGGCGGGCATTTGTAGTCCCAACTACTGGGGAAGCCGAGGCAAGAGGATTGCTTGAGCCCAAGAGTTTGAGGTTGCTGTGAGCTGTGACACCATAGCACTCTACTGAGGGTGACAAAGACCAAAAAAAAAAGTTCTTTATTCTTCTAAATGAAATGTCTAACAAAATTTTTAATATTGTCAACATATTTTCTCCAATTGGTTGATTTGACCTAGATAATATTTTGCCTGTGGGGAAAGAAGGCAGAGACTTGGTCTCCTGAAAGCCTCTTTATACACATTAAAAACAATAAAACCAAGTGAAGATAGCTGTAGGAATTATGTTGGGTAAGAAATAAGAATACTTAAATGTGTATTATTCTGAAGTATTACATTTCTCTGTGTAAACTGTATAAAAATAATTATTTCTGTTTCCATGTAAGATATTGCACTTCTCTCATACGAGTCCTTAAATAATTTCTCACTACTAGCATGGGTAAGTAAGCAGGCCAAATGACTCAGTAATTTGGTAATAAATTATTAATATACTGCTCTAAAAGCCTAACCTTCCAGAAAGATGTGACTTTGGTTCAGAGAGATTTAATATTGAAAATAGGCTACACCATCAGGGATTTGGCTGGACAAATGCCAGTGGTGTGGTGCATTCAGTAATAAGGCATCGCAAAGTACCCTAGTGACCTAATATAGTTAATGCATCCCTTAAGCAAAGAACCCACCTTCAGGAGGAAGCTTAAGAAGTAAAGACAATCTGGTTCATACGCCTCTCTGTTTAGAAAAGACTGCATATTTCAATTAGTTAGCTGGAAATGTGCCTTTGGCATATAACATGCATATTAGAGAACCCAGATTATGTTAAGAACATTTAACAAAAGATTAGACACGTACAGTTGGTCAAATGCAATGTTACGTACTAATATCTCTTGTCTCACAAATGAGAAAGCATTTTATTTTTACTGCATGGAAATACCTGCTGAAGTTTGAAAGTACAATGAATTTTAGGGCTGTTAAAAGTTCCATCATCCAGCAAAGCAAAAGTACCCAGATAGTTTGGTACAAATGCAACTTGGTAAGGAGAGGAGTGGCTTGGGGACTCACTGCAGTGGAATGTAATATCTATATGAAGATGGAAGCTTGTTTTGTTCACATCTGCATCTCAAACCCCAGGATACCTGTGGGGAGAAGACATGATGGGTTTTACAGTCTAGTGAGGGAGACGGACATCACAGAGGTCATAGCACAAAACATTATTTGTGAGTTTCAGGAATTACTATCAGGGAAAGGCAAGTGTCGGACCTGGGAAGGCAGAAGGGAGCTGAAGCCAGAACTCCGAAGAAGCTTCCAAAAGGAAATGCGTATTTAGACTGACAAAATAGTTATCAGTGATAAAAGTCTGAGTTTCCTCCCATATTAATAAATCTTATCACTCCATACAAAAAAGACCCAACAACTCAGTAAAAAAAAATAGGCAAAAAGAAGTTGGTGGGAAACAGTCATAGAAAGAGGTGACGGAAGGGTCAACAAGGAGGAGAGAAGGATCTTGGCTTGTTTAAGGAGCAAGGGCTTGGTGGGTGGCGCCTGTGGCTCAAAGGAGTAGGGCGCCAGCTCCATATGCCAGAGGTGGCGGGTTCAAACGCGGCCCCAGCCAAAAACTGCAAAAAGTAAAAAAAACAAGGAGTAAGGGCTTGGTGAAGAAGAGGAAGGCCCTGAGATGCCTCAGCTGGCTGTATCTTCTGGAACTCAGAACTTTAGGTGTGAGTTGAAGCCTTTAATTACAAAGGAAAGTTATGGTAACACCATCAATTCCTTGATTCTTTTTCTGGACGAATACATGAAATGAGCTTTCATAATTCTTCACCGTTTTGTGTGTCACTCAATGTTTGTTTCTCTCAATAGGTATCCCCTACCAGGAGCCAGGCATGAAGTTATAAAGACAAGATATATCCCTCCTCCTCAGGTAGCTTACAGTGCCTGGATCTCTCACCAGCCCATGTCTGAAAGCTTCAAAACACACAAGGTATACACTTTACTACACAACATTAAACATCATAAAGTATTAACAGTAAACTTGTACAAAATGACAAAAGTTTGATTTCTTTCATAGGTTAATAGGTCTTATAATTCAATATGAAAAAGACCAGTTAATAACTTCTCCCTGACTTTTGAAAGTAATCCAACTCAGTGGATGAAATAGGCAAAAAGAAAAAAAAAAGAAAGAAAGAAAGAAAGGGTGAGTGATAGTCACAGGAAAAAAAATGGTTTTAAGCATATAGGAAATCATTAACTTTAGCCCTGATTAAAAAAAAAAAAGAAAGAAAATACCAGTTTTGATCATTTTTGGCAAAGATGAAAAGCAAAGTTAGTTTGCTATCACTATGGTCCTCTCCAACATTGCCCCTTATAAATACAATTTGATAGAATTTATCAAAATTGAAAATCTGCCTTTGATTTGTAATTCCAGTTCTCATTCTAGGACTTTTATTTTAGAGATATATACATACATATGTATATATGTAATATACATATTTATATAAGGATGTTTATATAAGAATGTTCATTATGACGCACTATTTGTGTGATTTTGAATAACTTAACTGCAGAGAAATGGTTAAATAATTACACTGCATCCATATGATGGCATGTTACTCAGCCATTAAAAATAAATAGAGTATATCTAGCAGTTAGTATTAGCAGCTCTGCTGATGATCTCACTTCCTTTTTACCTACACAACACCTGCTACTCTTGTTCTTCAGAGAGGATCCTGGGAGTGTTTGAAAAGGAAGGCAGCCTGCCAGGGAGGTAGGGCATGATGTTGGGTTTTCTTTGGGTAAAGGAAAGGTGTACAAAAAATCAAGATTGCTCTGGGGTTGCATGCAGGGAAGTTTACACATTTCCTAAAGAGTAGGTTCCTCAAGGTGGGATATTAGCTATTTCCTTTCCTATTCATCTTTACTTTAGTGATCTGGAAAATTAAGAAAATTGTGATGCATCTCTCTTTAAACCTAACCTCCAAAATTCATTTTCCCACTTAATAACTTCTCACTGACTTTCAAAAGTAATTTAAAGGACGATCATTTTCAAAATAGTTGCTGATCCCCACACAAAGTGTGCAGTTAGGTTCCTCTAGTTAGATGGTGTTGAAGATGTTTCAACCAATAAAACCTTTTTTTTTTTTTTTTTTTTTTTTTTGGTAAAGACAAAAACTAAATGAAAATGTTGCTCGGTTATTCAAACCACATTATCAAATATTTTCAAAGGAATTAAGAACACTTGAGTCTTCAGATAGAAGCTTTAACCTAAGTGAATTAAAACTAAAAATTTTAATTAAACTTTAAAAAAAAAATTTATAAACAGTTGTTAATGAACCTGAAAGACATTATGAAACAAATGGACACACAGCATATGAGTCCCTATATGTGAGGTCCCCAGAACAGTCAAATTCACAAAGAAAGAAAGTGGAATAATGGTTGCCAGGGGTTAGAGGTAGAGAGATTGGGGAGTTAGCATTTCATGGGTATAGAATTTCAACCAGGAAAAAAGACAAAATTCTAGAGATGGATGGTGAGGTGGTTACATAAAAATGCAAATGTGTTAGATGCCACAGAATCATAAACTTAAAAATGATTAAAAAAAAAAACAACAACAGTAAACTTTATGTTATGAACAGTTTACCACTGTAATTTTCTTTTTCTTATACTCAAACAAGATGTCTCGTAGAGAAATCAGAGTAAGCCTTGGCATTTATAACAGAAGAGTGACACGATCTGGCAATTCTCTCTAGTAAGTTGACAAACAATGTGTATCAGCTAGAGACAGACAAGGCTGACCCTGCACTGTTCTGAACTGTCACTCCCAGTACCTAGGACATAACTGCACTGGGCAGGCTCCTGACTTGGATTTGTTCCAGGGAGTTGGGAGCAGAAGAGAAGAAGGTTTTGCCTTTTCAGTTGAAACTCACGACTTCAAGAAACCCTTTTAGAATGCCTTCCACTGTGAATAGGCTAATTCAGGATCACTCTTAATACTGACTCATGGTAGAGTTTAATAATTTTTTGTTGGTTTGTTTGTTACGATGTTTTTTTATTGAAACAAATGACAAATTTTATTACATGAGTTCATTTTTATGTCCAAGCACAAGGATAATGAAATATATTTTCCATGCAAAATATTATATATATTAAATAACATACAGTGGTAACTACGCAGTGTAGGTTTCCTGGGAAGCAGACTCTATGATAGAAATATACAAGTAGAAAGTGTATTTACTGGGCAGTGCTGTCCAGATGAGGGCGAGTGAGAGTGAAAGAAGGAAGCAGGACAGACAGAACAAGAAGCTGAACTCTGTCGAAGGCCCGACAAATGTCTCAGCTGATCCCTTGAGGAACCTCTGAAGTTGGGAAAGCCCCTCAAAGATGTCTGAATTGAAGCAACGGGCAGTCTTTGGATATCTGCAGCCCCACAAAGATGAACCTTGAATGAGACTCTCTTCAGCCATGGGCAATTTCCAGAGAAGAACTCAGCAGAGAGCAGCCAACTACCAGTAAGTATTCCCTGCTGAGGGAAGGAGGGCTTCAGTCTCAAAAGGGTTGGGGGATTTGTGGGAATCTGGGAAGCACATCACAGCATTGACTACGGATGATCACAAACAACAATACGTATTTCATAACCGACAGCAAAGTTCTGCCTCAATCCCAGATACAATTAAACGGAAATTATGAAGAGGTAAAATTCTGGCAAGAAAACGAAGAAACCACATGTAATTCCTGCTTCTGAAATTATGGAATCTTTGATTGTAAGAGAGAACCCCCCCCCCCCAAAAAAGGCCTCTAAATAGTGAGACGAAATATTTCCAGAAATGCTCATTTTTTTTTCCCCAAAGTCTTAAAAAATAGACAACTAATATTCATAAATAAAAATAGAAGACACCCCAGTAAGACTAGCCCACATAACAAAATCCCAAAACCAGAAATGTTGGCGTGGATGTGGAG
>CAUYPK010113707.1:0-25739 GCA_963574355.1 Loris lydekkerianus | reverse complement strand
TATGCAGCCTTAAAGAAAGATGGAGACTTTACCTCTTTCATGTTTACATGGATGGAGCTGGAACATAATCTTCTTAGTAAAGTATCTCAAGAATGGAAGAAAAAGTATCCAATGTACTCAGCCCTACTATGAAACTAATTTTTGCCTTGCATATGAAAGCTATAACCCAGGTATAACCTCAGAATATGGAGAATGGGGAGGGGGAGGGGGAAGGATGGGCGGAGGGAGGGTGATAGGTGGGATTACACCTGCAGTGCATCTTACAAGAGTACATGTGAAACTTAGTAAATGTAGAATATAATTGTCTTAACATAATAACTAAGGAAATGCCAGGAAGGCTATGTTAACCAGTCTAATGAAAATGTGTCAAACTGTTTATAAAACCAATGTATGGTGCCCCATGATCACATTAATGTACACAACCATGATTTAATATTAATACAAAAATAAATCTAATGGTAAATATTATGTCTATTTTACCACAAAAATCATAATAAAGATTAAAAAAAGAAAAAAATACATATATGTAGTACAAAAATGTACGAACTGTTTTATTCAGCCTAAAAGTAAATGTTCAACAGTCAACTGGTGTCTGGATAATTTAAATACTACTCAGCAATAAAAGAAATTAACTATTGATGTAGATAACATGGACAAATCCTCATAAATCTTACGGTGAGAGACAGAAGCCAGACTCAAAAAATTACATGTTGTATTGCTCATTTTACATTAAAGTCTGAAGTAGACTTCCTAAATTATGAAAGTAAGAAAGTTGATCGTCTGGGACAATGGTAGAGTGATTGAGAAAGGGTGTGAGGAAACATTTGGAGGTGAAAGAAATGTTCTATATTCTGATTGCCTGATTATTCTCATGGTTAAAGCAAAGGTCCTAGGGATGCAGCAGAAAAGTGTACAAGTCTTAAAGTTACATTGTGGAGGCCAAAGATCAACATAAGGCAAGATATATTCAAATCAGTGATGAACAGATTCTATCTTCCAATGGTAAAATTAGTCTTCAAAATTATGTGGCAAAAGATGTGTCTATGGACAGTGATGAAGAATTGGGCCATTTTGCAGTTAATCTGCTATACTGATCAAAGTCCCTCATTTTGCATTCCTTCTGTTCTCACTGATTTTCCTGACAATCCAACTACTATTTTTCTGAGCTCATCTCTTTATTCTAATATTTTGATAACATGAATATGCTCTTAACGTTGTATTTTCAAACTCCTTCCCTTGGCTTTGTAAGCACCTTTGATTACCTTTCCAAGCTGTCAAAGGTGACAGTTTCACCTAACATTTGGCACTGAATATCCTGGAACTTCATCTTCTCATTCTCAAGTATCAGATTCTCACTGATTATTCTGCCGATTACAAATACTTAGTGTCCTGTTATGGCACTTACCCATTTCCATTTCCATGTACCAAGTTTTATGATAGTAAGATAATGATAGCAGATCTCAGGTTATTACCAAGGTAAAAACTATATCTCATTTACGCAGCGTCCAAAAAGAATAGTATTGATTGGCATTGGTCAGGTAGTAGGTTGGTACTTTATACAGTAAGTTAGGAACTCAGTTTTGCTATTTTCAACCTCTGACTTCCAAAGTTGCCTTTGGCATTAATATCAATTTACCCAACAAAGAAGAATTAAAGATTCATAGTTTTTTTGAGACAATTCTTCTGTACCCTATTGCCAGGAGTTAGCACTATAGCCTTGCCCATTTGCATAGAAAAGAAGGCAAATGTGGGTCCTGGAGACAAAAGAAAGGATTTTGAAAAGAACTGAGGTTTCTAGGCTTTGCTATCTGCTCCATTTGTTTGTAAAATTATACTGTTTTTACACTATTATTTTATGGTTTTCCTATTAATTTTACTATGTAGTTCTAAAGTCTAAAGGTCAGGAAAATGTTAACCATCCTCCCTGACCTTTAGGACACATTAACTTAATTCTTCATTTTTAAGTCTATGCTCTTTAGTCTCGATCCCTTTTATTTATTTATTTATTTATTTTCCTTGAAACATCTCTTTTATTTACTGGGCTATTTTTTTAAATGAGAGTTTTGTCTTTTTAAAAAATTTTTTGAAATTGTTTATTACAAATTAATGTGAGAATATAAATGTTTGGGTTACATTGTTTTCAATTCTAAGGTAAAGTTCGAGTTGTAGTTGAGCCCTTCACCTGGGGGTGTGCTGAACCCCTGCTGTTCCCTTACACACCTACACTGTTGTTGTTGATGTCAATGATGTTGTTTGTAATGTTATTCTTACCACTCCTTCATGTTAAATTTCCTTTCTGGAGTAAGTTTCTTTCTTCCTGAAGTGTATTCTCTTGGGTGATGGTTGGTTGGTGATTAACCTGTTCGATTTTTCTAGATCCTTTATCTTTATATCTTTATCACCTTTTCAATTGTGAAGGAAAATTCGTCAGATACAAATTCTAGGTTTAGAGTTTTCATTCTTCTGTCTAAGCATATTGAACATAATTATTCCAAAATCTTCTGCTTTCATAGTTGCTGTTAAAAAGTGGTGAACATTTTAATCATGCTTGTTTTGTAGATGATGTCTTTCTTCTCTATTTACTTTCAATATTGGTCATTGGCGTTCTGCGGTGCTGCTCCTGTTTTGTAATGCTGTGTTTTCTGTAATTATGAATTCATGCTCTTCACCATCTCAGGAAAATGTTATGCTAATTTCTCTTCAGATATGACATAGTCTTTTCTCTCTGTTTCTCCCTCCCTTTCTCTCCACCTCTATTTTTGTTATTTTTAATTGATTTATGCTCTCTAGCTTTACATTACATGTATGTTAACTGATGAATTAACTACTTCCATATAAGTTCATGAACTAATTCAGTTAACTTTATGAACTGAATTAATGAATATTTTCCTATTTTCTAGCTCTCTGTCTCCCAGTGCCTGGTTCTATATACGAAGCTCAAATTTATCTAGAACTTTTGGAAAAATTCTCTTCAACTATGTCTAATTTGATGTTCAACCCAGCCATTGAGTTTTATGCTTTATACCATAATGTTTTTTAATTTTCTATTTTATTTTTTAATCCATGCATTTACTATTATAATCATATTTTACGTGATCATTTTTACGTGATTATTTGTATTCCAAGGTTTGTTGCTATAAATATTCTATATAAAATTATGTGCTATACGTATTATTGCATATGGAATTATTTGATAATTCCAAGAAGGCTGACGAAGAAAAATTGAATATATTAGTGCAGTGGTTCTCAACCTTCCTAATGCCACAGCCCTTTGGTAACAGTTTCTGTGGGTTGCAACCCACAGGTTGAGAACCCTTGTTACTGCAACAATATAAGAAAGTCAAATTTTACCACTAAAATACAAAGATTAGGCTGGGCATAGTGGCTCACACCTATAATCCTAGCACTCTGGGAGGCAGGTGGATTGCTTGAGCTCACAGTTCGGGACAAGCCTGAGCAAAAGCAAAGCCCCATTTATACTAAATGTAGAAAAACTGAGGCAAGAGGATCGCTTGAGTCTTGGAATTTTAGATTGCTGTGAGCTATGATGCCATGGCACTCTACCCAGGGAGACAGCCTAGGATTCTGTATCAAAAACATAATAATATTAACAATGAATAAATAAATAAAATATAAAGATTAAGAAATCTAGTTTTTAGGTCAAATATTAAATCTAACTATTGTCATTTAGAGAGAATCAGATCAAAACAAAGTGACACACCACAAAAAAAAAAAAAAAAAAAAGATAAAGATGAGAGCATAAATAGGCAAGGAGCATGAGGTTAATGGATATTTGGGGGAAAAAAAGATAATTTAAAGTAAAAATATCATTTAATTATGAAGAGGGTCATTTTATTTTGATAAAGATAATTAGAACTCTATAATAATATTAACTTTCATGATCGCTTATTTCCAGAGAGAAGAATTAATCAAAACACAAAAATAAAGCTTTCTGAAATATAAGAAGGTACTAATAGTAATGGGAATAGTGGAAATTAACACACCTCTCTCAGTCTGATACATCAATTAGGACAAACGTGAAAAGGATTCGGAGAAGCAGTTTTCTGTGGGCTGGAGGAACAAGCAAGTGATCTCCAGGGTCCTCATTCCTGCGTCAGGCAGATTGAGGTTGTACATTTTGATCCAGGCGTATTTCTTTGTATTTTACTGTATAAATATGCCATAGGAGGTTGGACTTGAGGAAAGGTTAAATTGCTTCAAATTTATCAAAAGCACTAAAATAATATCTGAGTGAGAAGAAAATCTAAAGACTAATTTTAAAAATTTTATTATTCATAAAATATTCCTCTTTTTTACAATAAACATGGAACTTGAACAAAAATTAAATCTATATCTCACCACAAAGATTGATTCAAGTTCCCCAAAATAGAAACTGTATAAGTCTCTCTCCATATCAAAACATACTTCATGTGGCTACAGTTGATAGAAGAAAAGATAGACTCCTAGGCTCTTATTATTCATCATAAATAATAATTTTACTAATCATTCAGTTCAAAAGGTTGAGTATAGTATTAATATGCTGATCACAAAAGAGGAAAACAATAAATTTAAAAACACAGAAACTCACAAGTTAAAACAGAAAGTAGCAGTGAAAACTCAAAATGCTTATTTTAAAGACCAATAAAGTAGTTAAATCTCTAGTAAGGCTAATAATTTAAAAATCATTATATCTCACATTATTGGATACTTAATTTGCCATACATTTTGCTAAGTAATTTACAAGACCTGATCTAATCCTTAAAAGAATATTCTGATAATCATTTCTTCATTTATTCTTAGATATTTATTAAGTACTAACAAAATACCAAACATCATATGAGGCACTTTAGTTCAGATTGCTGGAAAAAAAAAAAAAATGATTTAATTGCACTAAAGATATTTGTATTCTGAAGGAATAACTAAAAATCTCTATGTTATAGGTAAGAAAACCAAATTCAGAGAAGTTAGGCAATTTTTCTAACATCACATAGCCTATTTGCATCCAAATTATATTTGAACCCAAGATTCCTAAGGCCCATGCTCCTCTGTGGGGGAAAAAACACAGAAAGCATATATTCATATCATTAAAATTATGCAGAATGTCTAAAGACCATTATCATACAATTGTAAACTTTTTCTTGCCTAGATACTCTCTGCCAGGCATGTCAAGTAAAACAGAGAGATTTGTTCCTGAATCAGGAGATGTGGAAGGAAGTTGCAAAAAATCAAACTGAAAAAAGGTGATTGGGTCCAGAACATAAAGTGTATTAAACGTAAACAGTATTAATAAATCAGCGGAACAGAACTGAGAAGCCTAAAGGAGATTAGAGTATGTGGGAACCAATTATATGACAAAGGCCACATTTCAAATATTGTGGGAAAAAGAATGTCCCTTATTTAGTGATGGTGAAATAATTAGTTTTATTCACTATCTCACACCAAAAAAAAATAGTCTATAAGTGTCCAAATATTTGGAAGTAATAAAAAACACTACCAAAAATACTTAGAAAATAATGACAAACGAGTTTGTATACAAGAAAAAAATCTAGAAGTCATGAAGGACATTATAGACAGGATTATTTCTCCCTATCACAGATGCCATCAGAAGCTAATAGTACACTGGGGCAGGGGGAGAGTATATTTCTGAGAAACAAAGTCTTCATGGCCTTAATAAACACTAAACTGTAAATCAGCTGACAAAAATGAAAGAAAAATAAGAAATATAACATAAGCGAACAATTTACAGAAATGCAAATACAAAGGTCCTACAAATTTATGCAAAAGGTGTTCAACCTTCTTAGAGTTTAGGGAAATATTAATTAAATAAGCAATAAATTACCATTAATTTACCTATCAATAAGAACAAAATTAAACAGATTGATCCTATGCAATCCTAGCGAGAATATTGGGAAACAGTATCGTATATACCTTACAGATGTGGGAATTGCTGCTATTTGTGTGTCTATTGAAAAACAATCTGGCAAGATTTTTTTTTTTTTAAATATGGAACGCTTCATGAATTTGCGTGTCATCCTTGTTCAGGGGCCATGCTAATCTTCTCTGCATCGTTCCAATTTTAGTTATGTGTGCTGCTGAAGAGAACACATGGCAATATTTATTAACATGAAAAATGTGCATGCCCTTTGATCCATCAATCCCAGATTTGTGAATGTCTGCAGCAGGGAAGAAAAGCAATAATACGCAAAACATGGCAAAGTGGTTTGTAGCAGCATTGATTTTCATTAGTTAATAAACAAGGAAGAACAAATCTGGGGCTATGCCAAATATCTAATTATAGGGGCAGGTCACTAAATTCTGTTTTATCTATATAGTTAGAATGAGTCAGGCCAATAATTATTGAATATGATCTTTTAACAATAAAATAGCAAGTATCCAAGATTTACATCTTTTAAAACTCAAAAGTAATCCATCGTATGTGTGAATACAGGCTTGTAAAGACAGTGTGGGAGACTGTGCGTAAACTGTATTTGTTGTTGCAGAAAGACAGAGTTGCAGGGATGGAGGCTGAACAAGTTTTTATTTATAATTCATGACCCATTTGTTGGACTCATTGCAATAAGCCTTTATTAGTGATTTCAATAAATTTTGTCATTAAAAAAAGCAATGTTTTAAAAAATAAAGTAGAATCTATTAAAATCTATAAAGTATTATCTCTTTATTTATTGCTTTTCTGAGTGTGCAGGAGAAGGAAACTACACTTTTGTAATCCAGCTACTTAACAGACAATCCACATGGAAAGTGAAATGTACCAACCAGCACGTCCTTTAATTGTGATTACATTTTACTGTACTCAGCCTATTAAGTACTCAAATTACCAGTTAACAGAATCTATGTTCCTAACAGTGGAAAGGATATTAACAGTATTTTTGCTCCCTATTGTAGCCCCGTTCCAACTATCACATGGATGAAGGTTAATGGTTATGTTCCCAGTAAAGCACGTCTGCGGAAATCTCAGGCAGTGCTGGAAATACCAAACGTCCAGCTGGATGACGCAGGCATATATGAGTGCAGAGCGGAAAACTCGCGTGGAAAAAATTCCTTTCGTGGACAATTACAAGTATACAGTAAGTGTTTGTAGCAAAGCAGGACACCCTAGTTCCAAGAGTCAAACTGAAAATGCAAACTAATTTAAATTAATATTGTTGGTAATGTACATAAAAAAACAAGGAATAATTTATCATCATACCTCTTTTGTGTGGCAAAACATCAAGTAAAATTATCCTACACATAGAAATGATTTAATTTAAAAATGAATGGGGAATTACAGTCTCTTAATACAACATGCAGAACTTACAACCTTAAAAATGAGATCGTTTCCTGGGACCAGTATTGCCCTCTGATAAGTTAAAAATATTATAAACTCTCTTAACTTGTTCTAGCACTGGGCCTGAATCAGGGGTGAAAATTTATTGCCCATGAGCCAAATCCTGCCCAGTTGCTATTTTCTGTAAATAAAATTTTATTAAAACACACTCACACCATTTTTTTTTTTTTTAACCTATCATCTTTGTTAGCTTTTGCCTCACTCTAACAAAATTTAGTAGGGAAGAGACCACATGCCTTTCAGACTTAAATATTTACTATTAAACCCTTTACAGAAAAAGTCTGTTGTCATCTGGCTTGAATTAATACATCCATATGAGAAACAGCCTCGACAGTCTGCAAATGTTTTTATTGTCCTAAAATGTCAAAGAGTCAACCAAATTGTGTTTAAGAATCAGGAAAATCTGGTTAAAAAGCATTTGCAATTTTATCTTTATTTCTAAGGATTGCAGATCGTGCCCACTTTTCATATTTGCTTTTTGTTAAATTTTTTTTTATTTCAGATCAGTATAAGGGTACCAAGGATTAGGTTACAAAGTTTGCATTTGTTAGGTAAACTCTGTTGTAGCAGAGTCCTGCACCCACAAGGTGGCCATAGACGCTTACATTGTGCCCATTAGATGGGAGACGCTGATCCCCCGCTGTCCCCTCCCATCACCTTGAATTGAATTGAGTTTTCCTCTTGTGTGGGAGTGTATTAAGCTTCATGTTAGTATTGAGTACCTTGGATCCTTGCTTTTCTGTTCTTGTGATATTTTACTAAGAAGAATGTGTTTCAACTCCATCCAAGTTAATTTTTAACTTTTTTAATTTTTAATTTTTAATTTTTTTTAAAAATTAAATTTAATTTAAAAATTTAAATTTAAATTAAAAATTTTTTTTTTAAAAATTTAATTTTTAATTTTTTAAAAAAATTAAATTTAATTTAAAAATTAAATTTTTAAAAAAAAATTTTAATTTTTCATATTTGCTTTTATAATATACATAAGGGGTAAGTGATAATATTCATTTCCCAGGTGAGGATACCAAAAAAGAGAGAAATACAATAAGCCAGAGCCCTGACAATGTAAAGCAAACATGGATGCTTCGAATAGGCTATTACCCTAATCGTGTATTGGCTGATTCCTCCAAGAAACCATGACAGTCACTGTGTCTCAAGATCAGTTCTTCTAAAAGCTTAATGCATGTTACATGAATTCAAACGGTCTTTCCTTTTCTTTAACAACTCCTTTAGAAATTCAGCACACTCTGCAAATTGAATACGCCTGCCTTGCACGTTTCATTCATTCATTCATTCATTTAATCAGTGTTGTTAAGTGGGACTTACGGCCCCCCATGCTGGCAGCAGAGCTTCTGAGGAACTCATGGATCATTGGATTCCATGAGAAGTGAGCCCCACATGAGAGCAGAGGACGCTGGGTGTCGTGATAAAGGCATGTGCCGAGGAAGCTCAGGGAAGGCTTCGCAGAGGATCAGTTCCTTAAAGGCTACACAGGGAGAGGCATCCTGAAAGGAAGGAAGAGAAATAGAGTCTTAAAAATGTCAAAGACTGAAATATCAGCACTGCTTTGGTTATTTTGGGGAAGTGGATGCTACATTTGGATGAAATCCACAAAGTTCATAACTTTATAATTCCTCAAATCATAATGACACCTCTATTGCCATATGGGAAAAAAGAGGGTTGTTGCTTCTGTATCCAATGGAACAATGATTAACATTCAAAAACATTATGTCATTTTACCCTCACAGCAACAGCATGAAGTATTAGTCCCACTTTAAACATAAAAATCTGATGATGGAAAATAAGAGTTCAACCAGAATTTCACAGCTCAGAACTACAAAAAATTGCAAGGATGCCTGCTACCCTAAGGGCATTGAGAGAAAGTCCCAGATTTGTCACCTCACACTGAAAGAGAAGTAGCGTTTGTAGTCTGGGGACTGAAGCTCCTGCTGGACCGTATGCGGGTCGCTCCTCAGCTCACCCAGATACTTAATTCATAGGTGATAATGACTGTTGCCAGCACTGTAAGAAAGCAACGCCTTCCATTCCATGCTACGAGTGTACGTTCTGCCATTACTATTAAGAAACAATCTGTGGGCTCTCCCAGTCAGGCACCATTACATATCACTGTAGGCCAGTGAGGTAAAGACAAACCTGCCCAAAGTGCACATCACTTCTACAGCATTTTCTAGAAAGACAAACTGGGCTAGCTAGCGGCTTGGTATATATTTCTGTCTTTGCAAGGACAAGGTGTCCTACAGGCACGGGCTCACTCCTACAGCCAACATTAGGACGGCTGCCTTCCAGCCCCCAGCAGGTGGCCACGCACTTGGGTTTGGCCTAGATAATTCCAGTTGCCTTCTCTTGTCCTGGGACAATCGTAAACAGGGCCCCATTTCACTTCCAGAACTATCTCAGTTCTCAACACATACATCTCACTTTCCTATTTTTGAAACTGCCATTTGGACATGAGGGTTTTCCTCTTCATCAAACTCTGTGAAATGTAGGAAAGCTCTTGGTCAACACTTCCCCCTGCCTGGCAGTGGGTATAGAGAGCTGCATGGCTTTCCACCGTACCTGTGAGTTTTATTCAGAGGCCTCGCTCGGAGAATGGATTGCTGTTGGAAGTCCTGTAGTTTAAGGTCTACCTGTTTTATCCAAATGGCCAATATTCACAGAGTACTGAAAACATAAATGATCTACCCTGTACCTCATGTTCTTCCTGAAATTATAATTATAGGAAGGCTTTACAAGTTTAGCTATTAGACTCAAAAATAAATGGGGTCCTAAGGTAGCCTTTCCAGTCCTACCCTTTTTTAAAAATTATTATTTTTGTTAAAACAGTACAAAAGTGAGTGCTCATATAAATAGCAGACATAAATTTAGGCCCCTTATTATTTATAATTCAGCATTTGTATTATAAACATAAGACAAAAATTACACAATATACAAAAGTCTGGTGATTAAAAATTAAACTTACATGTCTAATATCAGTAAAAAATGATAACAAAAGGAAAAATCAAACTATAAAAAACTGAAAAAGCTTTTAAGAATAATTTTAATGTTAGAATTAATTTTAATGTTAGAATACATTTCATAATTATTCTGTTGAATAGATCTTTTGTTTATAATGTGGAGTAGTTTTATGGGTTAAATTATTTCTTCGATTCTTTCTGGTTTTTGATGATTCATCAAAACCAAACTGGATTTAACTAATCACATAAAATTTAAAGCTTTTATTTTCCCAATATAAGTTGAAAAGACCTCAATTAAAAAGGAAAGGATGAAAGAATGAGGAGAAAAATGAAGAAAGAAGGTGGAGGGCCCGGAGAAAGGAAGGAAAGAAAACTAAAAATCATTTGAGCAGTTTCATAAGGATCTTTCACATTGGGAGGTATTTTGTGTACAGAAATGTTATTATACAAATACATGTGGTCTATGAGTTTAAATAGGTATCCTGTGCCCTACCAACTAGTCACTTGTCATTCCGCAAAGACGCTGTCACTGTGATCTCTAGATAGTTTATATTTACTATTGAGACTAGGGATATATCACTGTTAAAATATACCTGCAACCAGAATACGTAAAAGAAAAGGAAGTTACACCGTATATCCAGCAAAGGATTACAATTGCATTTTCAGTGTAAAGTAGCATTATAGATGTCTTTATTTCCATAAAATATCCAGAAAATAACCTCACAAATGCTCTTGGAGTCCAACATCTGCAGTTTAATTATGAGCTTTTCCAAGACAAAAAATATTTTTTCTTATTTATCCTATTTCTTTGCATCACTAAGCATTATGTTCAGCACAGAGTGGAAAATTTTTATTACAATTCTATACTGTTATGAAGATTTATGTTTAGTTATATACTTCATTTGACAGGGTTCACTGTGAAAAGTAGGTAACACTCAGGAAAGACTAAAGAAGTGATGGCAGACAGTAACAGTCACCAACCGCTTGTGTTACCAATACGACCACACTACGAGACACTTCGCATACATTAACTTACAACAGCTCTTAGGTCTTGGGGTTCCCATTTGATATATGGAAACTAGGCCTCCAAGTAAGAAATTCATGACCCAAGGTCCTATTAACAATAAACAATAGAACCAGAATGCAACTTAGAACTGGAAATGACATCAGAATTAAACTGTGACCTCTATCCCTAACTTTAAGATCCTGCCTCTCAGTGAGAATTGGTGGCCTGAACCAAGGCATGAGATGAGAATCAGATAGAGGGTAGATAATTCCTACTTGTTGTATTTTATTAATGTCAGAGAAAATGGTTTGATATATTAAAATTCTTGGAAGTAGTTTTTTCTATTTTTTTTTTTTTTTAGACAGAGTCTCACTTTGTCACCTTTGGCAGAGTGCTATGGTGTCATAGCTCACAGCAACCTCAAACTCTTGGGCTTGAGCAATCCCCTTGCCCCCGTCTCCCAAGTAGCTGGGACTATAGGCATCCACCACAACACCCAGCTATGTTTTAGAGATGGGGTCTCACTCTTGCTCAGGCTGCTCTCGAACTCCTGAGTTCAAGTGATCCTCCTGCCTTGACCTCCCAGAGTGCTAGGATTACAGGCATGAGCCACCACATCTGGTCTTGGAAGTAGTTTTTATTGTCTATATTTATTTTCTTCAAAATTGTGTTCTGTATTAGGCATGATTTTTATATTAATATTCATTAAAGATTTACTGTAGCAAATGATATAAAATTATAGACTCCTGATAAATAATTTCACACATAAAGACTTTTTTTCAATCCTATTTCTTTGGAGAAAAAAATTCTTGGTTTGAATTATTTTAATGTTGTTTAAAAAGGGGGTTACCCTATATATATGCACAATTGATAGAAAATCAATTTGAATATCATGAGCAATAGATGGGAGAAGGTGATCAATGTGTATTACATTTAATCATCATAGTAGCCCACTGAAATAGGAATTGCCTCTGCAGATCACAAATAAGATTCATTAATGTTAAGTAACTCACTCCCAGTCTCAGAGGAGAGCAAAGGCACAGCAGCAGCAGAATTTGAACCCACATTCACCTCCAACTGTATGATCTTTTCAATATAATAATACTATCTATTAATATAATAGATATCTATCTATATAATAATCTCCCTTTCACTGGCTGAGAGCTGACAGTCATAACATTGAAAGTGATCAATGTGGATAAAAGATGTTCACTCCTTAATACTTAAGAGGGCAGGAGCAGAGCAGGAGGCCAGTAACACTTAGCATTTATCAGGAGAGAATTAGAGAATTTCTGACAAGTGATAATACACAAGAAGTTCCCTTATGCACATGTGCTTAGTGTTTTAAAACTGTAACCTGGAGACTGATCTGAAGCTCAAATGCCTTGTGTAAATACAGTGCATCTGGCGAGGTTTAGCAGCTTCTGAGTTTAAAGTGCCATATGTCTCTCAGTTTTCCACACCCTAAAATAGGCGGCCTGACAAAAGCTAGATAAAGAAGTAACCAGGTTTATTTTGTCAGTACCACGTGCTAACCGATCGCACGACTGGAGCTCTGATACTGGATTTATTTTTAATGTGGCACAACCTGCCATTTTCTTCTGCCGACAGATTCAAGACAGTGCAGACCAGTCTTGATGTCTGTTCACCCGCTTTATTATTCAGAAGGCAAAGCCAAGGCCCTTAGTCACCTGCAATCCTCTGCCAAACAAAACTTTTCAATGTAATCTTTTGTGTTTCTCATTTACATTACCAATAATTTTATTGTTGCTATACAATTCTTAAAACTTACAACTATACGATTCTTAAAACTATCTTTTTCATATCATGGCCTAAGAGAAATTCTTCCAGACTTTAATTTTTTTTTTTTTTTACATTTTATTACTGTCCATTTACATAATTTATTTTAGCTTGGTCCATATAGTACAAAGCTAGTGGTTTAGAAAACATCTTGCAATGCAAAAAAATCTGCAGTAACAGTAAAGCTGATCTTGTATTGAATGTAACCTACTTTTTCCAGTTTTATCATGAAGGATGACACTTCATAAATTCACATAGCCTTTATGTCAGAGAATGTTTATTCATTAATGACATTAACCGTATTTCTCTAATGTGGGGCTTGACTTCATTACAACACGATACACAACCAAATTCTATTTGTGTGTATGTGGGTCTGTTGCATGTTTGTGTGTGTGTGTGTGTGTGTGTGCGCTTGTGTGTTTCTGTCTGGGCTTGCTTGAAAGCTTTTATATTAAGTCAATTACTGGGCAGTTTATATGAATATAACCTTGAGAATCGAGTGATGTCACCAAGTCATACTTGTTATTTATTTCTGTTTCTTTTTTTGCTACTGTGTGTCCTAGATATAAATATAAATATTGATAATGATAGTGATAGACATGGAGAGAGATCTGAGTCCTATACATAGACAGGCAAAAAAGATTCATAAACCAGAGAGAGTTATTGTCCAAAGTGGCAAGATCTGGAACAGCATCCGTCTTTCATCTGCCAAGAATTGATAAGTTGATAGCATTTTTAAAAATTATCAGAGCAACATAACAAGTTATTTTTATTTGTAGAATTGTTGATGGAGTGAATTTGAAGAATATTTTAATTGCATCTCACCCGCCTACATTCTGAGCTGACAGCCAACAGACACCATGGCGTATGTAGATATTCTCAGGGAAAGCTTTGTGCCGATAGTGGTGTCCAAAAAGAACGCGAAGGAAGAAAAGCAGAAATTAACTCATTTTCACGTCCTTGATCACTTGTTTGATTCCCACGACAAATTATTTTTGGAATCAGGACTCTATTTAGGCCATTTTATAAAGTAATCCAAAATATGTTTGAAGAAACATTTTTTTTCCAGGTGTCAAACCTGTTTTTACTTTAATATTTTAACAGTTCTTTCCGAATTTTTTATTTTTGTTACTATGCTAAGATATTTTAAAATTTCTTTTTAACTCCCACATTCATCATAATATATTAATAGGCAGATCATTAAATCTAACTGATAAAAAAAACTGATTTATATAATCCACTGTTATGTACTGGACAGTGTTTTTCCTAAAGTAAATATACATTGTTGCATTAACTCTGCTCTCCAAGCTTTCCCTATCTAGCTGGGCGTCAAAATGTAATCAACTAAAAATTAAATAATAATTTAGGCCATCCACAGAAGAGAGATAAAATCTATGTGATCATTTTCCAACTAGATAAGAACTAAAATGTCCAGAGAATATGCAAATAACTACCTTTTAGGATTATGATTAATGTGCCTGATTTAATTTAGACAAAACATTGAACAGTGAATAGAATTAATAGAGAAACAGAGATGGTAGGTACAGTGTTCCAGGTGAAGTGAAAGCTTTGAAGAAAATACACACGTACTTAGCACACAGCAAACTGGTTTGCTTCGATTACAAGACTCATATATAGTGTAAAGTAGGGCAAAGTAGGGTAGGAAAGTTTACAGAAAGCCCAAGAGTTTAATATTGCTTTCATATCTCACCACTCCTATCCGTACTGTTAGCCTACAAGAAGACATCAAAAGTTCATGGAAAAATAGAAATAAAAGATACATATCAAAAATACAAATTTTATTTCTTGACATAGTCGTCTCAAATTCCGAAACACTTGTGTAAGAAATAATACCAGCCATGTAGTCTATCCTTAAAGAACTGAGAAATCTCAGAATTTAACCAGGTCAATGCCATCTTTTTAATATTGCTAACTGAAGAAACATGGGTGACCTGTAAAGATTTTTTAAGAGTTAAAAAGAAGTCAGAAGGAGCCAAATCAGGACTGTAAGGTGAATCCTAAGGATATGTCAGCAAACCTCTCATAATACTGCCCTCCTTTGATTGGCTGGACCCAGCAGGAGCATTTCTGTGGTGGAGAAAGACTCTCTTGTAAAGCTTTCCCAAGTATTTTTATGCTAAAGCTTTGCTAACATTCTCAAAACACTTTCATAATAAGCAGATGTTATTGTTCCTTGGGTATTCAGAGAGTTAGCAACCAAAATGCCAGGACCTCTGCTCTTGGTGGGTCCACTTTTGCTCTGATTGGACCACTCCCACGTCTTGGTAGCCACGGCTGTGACTGTGACTTGTTTGTAGGATTGTGCCAGTAAAGCCACATTTCACCTGTTTTTACAATTCTTCACAGAACTAAGGGATTTGTGAAAGATTTCCGTTGAGAGCTCTGTTCTTACCTGTAGTTGATCTGGGCACTGTGGATTTGGTACCCATTGAGTGGAAAGTTTAGTCAACTTTAATTTTTCAGTCAGAACTGTGAAAGCTGAACCAGTTGAGATGTCTACAGTGCTGGCTATTGTTTCTCAGGTTAATCATCAGTCCTTTTCAGGAGAAGAACAAGATTAAGTTTTCCTCACAAATTGATAGGAATGGTCTACCACGGTTGGCTTCATCCCCAACATTGCCCCTTCTTAAAACAAGTTATTCACTTGTCAGCTGTTCATTTCCCTGAGGTATTATCCCCCTAAACTTTTCAAAGAGCATCAATGATTTCACTATTTTTCCATCCAAGCCTCACCATAAACTATGTTAGTTTTTGCTTCAATTTTAGGTCTAACAAGGACTCTTTTCAAAGGGATGTCTTATTCCTCTTAATACCTTAAACTAGATCCTGTTCAGACAAGCTGTGGAAAATTAATAGGAGTTTATTTTGGTGTAAAAAATTTACAATCCATGCACAGTTTTCTTAATATATATTTCCCAAGAGCTTTTTGACAAACCTTCATATACGCCAAAGAGGTTGATTTCAGAAGCCAGGTACAAATGTCATGATTATTATTTGAAACTCAAAATGATAATTTTTAATAATAATTTCTAGGCTTAGAAGTTAAACCACAGAATGTATTTCAAGGTCTGTAAACTCTGACTACATTGTGACAAGGTAGGTTTTCATAAAGACCAGACTATATTGACTAGAAGATTGATTAGCTAATAGAAACAAAATCCCAGTTAGAGACCAGTGACTAACTTTGTGAACTTGTACATTTTCTTAACCTCTTAACCAAAAGTTTTCTGATTCATAAAACAGGATATGTTTATTTTAAAGAAGAGTACTACAGCAATGGAGCCATATGTGGCATTAAGATTCTTGAGTACAGCCTTTTGACTGAATCCAAATTTTACAGAAAACATCCTTTAATTTAAAATGGTTTGGCAGAGAAAGATGAGGCTTTTCTTGCCTCCTTTGGCTATTAAGAAATAACAATCTTGAAATCATAACGGTGAAATTCCCCACCCCGGATGCCACAGTAATATCTAGACTCATTTAATAATTGAGATTTCTTCCTCTCTTGCACTTTTGTTCTTTCTTCTAAATTGGTTTTGATTTTAGACACCTCTTGTCCCTTCGCACCCACCATTCTGATATTTATGTGCAATTTCATTCAACATACCTTTTCATGCTACCCTTTTCTTTGACAATGGCATTCGACTGCCCCTACCACTGTAAAAAGTCAATGACTTAACTAAGTAACTCACTTTCTACAAAACAGGTTTTGATGAGTTCTGGAGAACCAAACTACTTAATTTAAAGTTAGAAATAAAAAAGATGCACTTTATTTAGTTTGTAAAAGTATTTTAAATTATTCAAAATATCTTCTCTGCTATTTTGTTTTTTGTATAGGTATTAGAAAGCTGCATGTAAGGCAATGCCAAACTTCCTCCAAATTACCTATGGGTACATGAATTTATTCAACGCAATGTGATAGATTTTTTCATGTGAATTTTGAATTTGGTAAAGTGTTTGAGAAATTATATCACCATTCTTTAATGATTAATATTCACAGCTTATCCACACTGGCTAGAAAAACTGAATGATACTCAGTTAGACAGTGGGAGCCCTCTCCGATGGGAATGTAAAGCTACTGGAAAACCCAGACCCACATATCGTTGGCTGAAGAATGGAGTCGCCTACTTACCTCAGGTACTGCTGGGCGCTATTCACCTGTTCCAGTGCAACAAGAATTCACACAGAACAGACTAGGCTCTTGGTGAAAATCATTTCCTACTTCTGCGTTTTAACATATTTTGAGTGATAAATAGAATGAGTATATAAGCAACATTTTATTTTCATTTTTATAACCCCATTTTTGGAGTAATATATTGTTCCTTTAAGATTTTTCTCAACTCTATAAATTCTTAGGACACTTTCGGTGGCCACCATAGACTCATGCCATTTAGAAGCCAACTTTTAGGTATCATCTATAATGACTTGGTATCTCTTTTGATACATAAAGCACTGCTCACTAAGACAAAAAAAGGACTTGCTTGCATTACGTAGATAAGACGGTTGTTTGTTTAATAACATTTTAAATTTAAAATGTGTCTTTGAAATGTGCTCTTTGCTTTGGTTTACCTTAATTTGCACATGTTCAATTTTCTATCCTCTATATTAAGTTTCTTCTGATAATGAAGTATATTTTCTAGCCAATAATTTTGTCTAGAATCCAATTGAAATCAGTTTTCTATTTGTATTAGTTTATTGGGGTGTGAGAGAAAAGGCAAACTCTGATTTGCTCAACATAGTAAAGGAATTGCTTTTACAACCCAGGGCTATTTTTAACTTTGACCCCATGTGTCTGTAACCTCAGTCCTCTCTACCTTGTGGAATCTCTGCTTCTCTTTGTAAAAGGAATTCGAGTAAAAGCATCCATCATCTGCTGATTGTTTCACAAATTCAACTAGTACACCAAAAAAGGGGTAGCTTATTTTAAAAACAAAACTGAAAGCAAAATTTGTAAGAATAACTACAGGATATATATAGTTCCTTTGACAAAAAAAAAAAAAATTAATTTATGAGGGACATTTTATAATAAAATAATCATACAGTAAATTTGCATTGCTAAATTACCAAATAATGTTTAATTGGGTTAATTGCAGACATTTCCTGTGTGAGTCTAGGAGACAGTACCCATAAACTCCAAATGATTTGTTTACATTCTAGATCTAATTTTCTTTATTCCATTACAGAGTAGGGTTGAGATGGTTAATGGCGTATTGATGATCCACAGTGTAAATCAATCAGATGCTGGAATGTATCAGTGTTTGGCTGAAAATAAATATGGAGCCATTTATGCTAGTGCTGAGCTGAAGATTCTAGGTATGCAATTTCTAAATAAATAAATAGAAAGCCTTGCTTCTTTCCGTGCTCTAATTCTTACTATACTGAAATTTTATGATGCAGTTGTAAAAATCTATTTTATGGCTTAAAAAGAAATACTGTGTCCTACTGATATATTTTCTTAAAACTTTAGCAGACGGGTTTACATTGTATATAGTTTGTCCCATAACTTTTTGTTTGTATGGTTTTCCTAACTTCAGTTTTAATCATAAAAGGCTTACACAATATGTCTTTGTTATGGGATTTAAAAATTACATAAAGAAATGTATGTTAATTTTCAAAGAAGAATGTTTTGAGGGCAGGAGATCAGAACATAGACTCCCAGCGGTCCATCCCTGCTCCCTAGCAAAGCTTACTGTTTTCCCAAGTGTTCCTACATACCAGTAGGTATGCAGCTCCTGCAAAATTTACTCCTACAGAGTAAATTACCCTCCCCTCATGGGGCACCAAATGTTATCATTTACAAAAAAGGGAAAGCCTTCCTGAGGCCAGGCCAGCTCCTCGAGTTATGCCCTTGATACAAATGTAATAGGCACACTTATAAAAATGACTCTAGCACTATTAAAGTGATCCACATAGGCAAAAATATTTTTACCTCTCTTAATACTTTGACGTAAAAAGAAACACTAAATAGATCAAAGTTGAATAAAAAATAAAAGAATGTAACCTAGGTACTAGGACTTCAACAAAAGATAAATACATGTCATGTTGAGCACCTCTTGTAACTGCAGAAGCCAAAGATGACTTGAGTATTACAAATTTAGTACATTTTTTTTCCTTTCTTAAAATGTATATCCACTTTTTGGCACCCTCTGTATATATTAAATTGTAATTCCTAGATAGGAAATGAAAGACACAGGATCCCTTCATCACAAGTAACATCCGTATTTCCAGAGGAAACCCAGATAGACTTCCTTGGTGGTCCTCATGACCTTTTGCCCAGGTTGCTCATTAGTCTTTCCCAATTAAAGTTGTTAATCATAATTAAGCATGCAATTTTCAAAATAGTCTTTATCTGTGGGTCTGACATTGTATAAAACCATCACCTGCTACTGGAAAGAGCCAATGTGATATCTATTAATTAACAATAAATTAAATTTTGAGTTATTGTCTTTTTAGAGATAAATATCTTAAGATCTTATAAAATATGCATCCCAGAAGAAAAAGTGGAAAGATCTTCATGAGTCATTCATGAGTGATTATTGTCATTAATTCGGGTAGAACTAACATTTTCTTTTTAATAGCTTCAGCTCCTACTTTTGCACTGAATCAACTGAAGAAAACAATAATTGTTACCAAAGACCGAGAAGTTGTCCTAGAGTGCAAACCGCAAGGCTCTCCAAAACCAACCATCTCTTGGAAGAAAGGAGATAAAGCGGTGAGAGAGAACAAAAGGTTAGATGTCTGTTTGATAATTTAAACTCTGACGGACTTTTTAAAAGGTACCAATGACATGCACAAAGTAGTAAGCAGTCTGTCGTAACTGTGAGATGTGTTTCAGAAACTGATTAAAATGTGGCTTTGTCTAGATAATGATTTTAAAAAAACCCAAAGCTCTATTTCAGTACGGCCAGACCTCTTTGTCTCCATGGGGTTTTAGCACCAGCTGAAAATTTCATTTGGTTATAAAAAAAGCACACCTTGATTACACTAGTTATTTTTGCTCTAAGTTGGTTATTTTTGTTATTCATTTTGATTCAGTATCTTGGGAGTCCACCTGCTATCTATGATAATTTATAAGATGTTTTCATTCTGTGTTAATACTTAAAAATGATAGAAATGTATTCTGAATTCTTTGTATAATCACCTTACAACAAAATACTTCCATGTGGTATTTGTACTAAGATTTGCCCTTCCCCCCCTCAGCTATGTTAATGTGAAATAGCAAAGGGTTACCTCAGTTGCCATAAGCAAATGAGAAATGTGCAGAGAAAAATTTAACATGTGAACATCTATCTTGTCCAGTAAAAGCCAAAGGATATCACAAGAGTGCCAATGGAGAAAAATAATGAGAGAATCAGATCATCACGTGGCAATCTACATATGCCACATTCAAGTGTGCCATGCCTTATCATCGTTACCATATTGGCATAACAAGTGGTGATTCAGACTGGACAATATACTATCTTCCATGTCAAAATAACATTCCATGGTATTGTTTTGAATTTTGTTTCTAATTGATCTATAGGGATGAATATATAACTTGTTTTATGCTTATCCAGAAGTAACTAATTATGTAGTTAAACTAATTTAAATTAGCATTAGAGATCCATTTGAATAATTCCTTAAGTAATTTTTAAATATTTAGAAAAAGGCTCAAGTTTTTCTTAGAATATTTTGTTTCCCATCAAATCTGAGAGTCACTGATTTAAATGGTCTGTGTGGATCTAATAGTGTGAAATGATTGTCTTCAGTTCCGGCCTGGGGTTGGCCCGCTGCTTGGGTGATGTTTCAGGGGTGGAAGAGGGAGCTACATTTCCTCACCCGTCACAAGGGCCGTGGCTGACAGTCTTATAACAAAAGATGGGTTGACATAACAAGAGAAAAGCGGAGCAAGTTTATTTACTGTCTCATGTGACACAGAAGGCTTCAGAAATGAAGCCTAGAAACAAAGACCTAGGGGAAAATTGTCTATTTTTATACTTAGGTTCAATGAAGAATAGACAATTGGGTAGAAATGTGATTGTACAAGAAGGGTAATAGACTGAGGGGAGAAAACCCAGCAAGATTCCCCATTCAGATCCTGCTCGGCTTTTCTAAGTGGCTTTTCTATTCCTTTTCTCCAGGTGTGGGGGAGGACGCCTGTCACATTAAGAGATTTCAAGGGCGAGGGGAGAAAGTCAACCTATCTAGGTGTTGTGGCTTGCTTTGGGAAAAAAGAGTTCTAGTTTCTATAACCCACCCTGGAGGGGAGGAATCCCCAGTTTCTATGACTTGTTCTAGGGGAGAGAGTGGAGTGGGAGATAGGAGAATGAGAGAAAATCCAAGTGACCTTTCTAGCTGCTTCTGTTTGGGGTCCTAAGTGTGCCAAAGCACCGGCCTTGGGCTGAATCACAAATCGCAAGTCCAGTATTGCATATGGTTAAGTCAACCAAATAATGATTAAGTATTTTTGGATAGTTCCTCATAAAAATATAAACAACGCTTACTAAAGCAGAAGATCATTCCTCTTGTTATGTAATAGGAATGAATAACTTATATTGCTAGGTTATAATTTTCTCTAAATGTATTGAAAAATATTATACTGACAATATACTTATGTTTTCCTTATTATTGCAAGCTTTCCATCTCAAGTGCATTACTTTATTTTGTGTTTTGGAGTGGCGTAGGAGCCTGGTCCTATTTATTCACAATAATCATATTCTTCATCAACTCTTCACAAGTATCACTTGTGAGTTTGAAAACTTATTTGGCTTCTCTTACCAAGGCAAAGGTATTAGAGAAGTAAAAAGATTATGAGTTTTCTATTATGAATTAATTTCTGGAAATTTAAACGCACAGTTTGTTAATTTTCTAACTTTTTTGCTTTCTCTTCATTGCTAAGCCCTTGGGTTAGTGAGTAAAATACAAGTGACCTCAAACACTGATCGATTTTTTCCAATTATTGATATTTCTGGTCAAAATATTGTTCAAGAAGGAGGCTAAAATGTGAAATGACTGTCTTTTTATTTATTCAGATAAAAGCAAAACTTGGGTACATTTACTTAACATTCTGCCCACCTTAATTATATGTTTGGGTACAGGTAGTCACTGTATTATGAAGGAGATGGGTTCTGTATGTTTGTTCTTAAGTTGAATTTGTATGTAAGTTAGAACAGGTAATGGTCTGTCTTCTGTAATAGTTCCATTCACAGGTGTGAATCCATGTCACTCAGATGTTTGTAATGTGGGCACTACCTGCTTCATTTCAGAATGGAACTCAAACCTACAGAACATTTTTACTCTTAAAATTGACAAGTACACTTACAAAGAACAATTTTTACTGATGAACAATTTGTTACCATTCAGGCAGTCCTGGGTTTTATGAAGAATGCAATCTAATTGGCCATGCACACCCCACAACAATATATCCAGTTATTAAAATAAGAGGCTAGGATTTAAATCACACACAATAATATAAGAAGATACAGATAGTTGGAAAACTGTACATTCTAAAAACATGAGAAGCTTGAAACTTAAAATTTCAAATGTATTTATCATACATTCTTTAAAACAAAATATCAGGTACAATGGCAACTTATTTTCTTATGGAAATCTTATGTTGGTTCTCTGATACAAAGCACATCAATCATTTGATAGGAATTGTAAATATTTAAATGGAAAGAGAGATGTTAGAAAGCACTTAATACTTTGAAAAGTTTTGTTCTATATAGTTTTCATTGAGAGTGCATATTCAAATCGTGGTTTATTTTTGTCAGAATATAAGTATTCACACCATTCATATGATATGCATCAAATATGTTCCCCATTCGCCCAGCCTACAACACCAGTGGCAAAATGTTGAATAAATTAGCCTCATTCTTCATTAACAGCTTTCCTTTTATTTTAGATTTATTCCAGAGAAAGATTGAATAGTACATGGCAATTTCCTATAATGGAAAATAAATAAAAATATACAAGAGAATAGGAGTTAAAATAATATGGTATGTTATGGAAGAAATATTTAAATGTGAGAAATACATCAATCACTTTTGTAGCATAAAGTTGTGTTCAGAGCAAAGACATAAAAATATAATGAAGAATTTTAACTGTAGAAAAAAATGTTATCTAATGATTTGAAAACATACAAAAGTGAATGTCAGTCAGAAGTAACTGAAATTGAGTCTGACCTGTAGGCACAATGATGTAACAACTGAAATTTAGTGTCAATGATTTACTAAGAGTGCCAACTACCTGGATTACCCTTTTCTCCCATATTTTGACTGAATTTTTCAGGTCTTGTTTTGTTTGTTTTGGTGGAAATGTGGTCTTCAAAACACAGTGCTCTCCCACAGTCTCTTCCTCCCTCCTTCCCTATATTTACATGTTGTTAAGGAAATATAGAAATAGTTATCCTGAAGTTTAAAATTTGAGAGTTAATAACTAGAACATGATATCAATTTAATAAGAAATTTAATTAACAAATCAGTCCTGCTTAACAGGACTTCAAAAATTTCATGGAAAATTGAATTAAAAGATAAAAATTGAAAAATATCAACTTTATTTCTCAATATAAACTCAATCAAGTTCAAGATATTGGGTAAGAATTCCAGTCATTTAATCCGTCCCTAAAGAACTGAAAGTCTGTGAAATTTAACCATGTGAGTGCAGTCAGTCTTTTTAACATTAACTGAAAAAATAAAGGTGACCTTTAAAGACTCTTTTAAAAGAGTAGGAAATAAAGTCAAAAGGAACAGAATCGGGACAATAAGGTGAATCCTTAATGATTTCTCATCAAAACTCTCACAACATTGCCCTTGTTTGATGACTGGAAGGAGCAGGAGCATCTTCGTGGTGGACAAGGACTCTCTTGTAAACCTTTCCCAAGTATTTTTATAGTGAGACTTTGCTAACTTTCTTAAAACACTCTCATAATAAGAGACATTACTGTTCTTTGGCTATTCAGAAAGTCAGCGACCAAACTGCCATGACCTCTGGCCTGGGTGGGCCCCCTTTGCTTTGCCTGGACCACTCCCACCTCTTGGCAGCCACTGCTGTGCTTTGTCTGCATGGCGGGACTGGTAAAGCCACGTCCCATCTCTTCCCTCGGTTCTTCACGGTGCTTGGGGACCTTTACGCCACCAGGCTTTGTCTTCAACATCATCTCATCTCTTCTTATAATGAGGTACCCATTTGCAAACTGTGGATTTCTTTAAGATGATATCCCATAAACATTTGTAAAGCAACAATGATTTCACTTTTTTTAAGCCAAGCTTCACCATAAACAGTGTTTGTTTTTGCTTCAATTTTAGCAGAATTTATGTTGGTCCGATAGGGGTTCTTTTCAAAGTTATTATATTCTTCCCAGTTCTTCAACCTAGATCCTAGTTAGACATGCTATAATGATGATTACTATGAGTTTATTTTAGTGCAAAATAATGTTGAAATTTGTGTGACACTTTTTCATAATATCCACTTTACTTGAACTTTATGAAGACCCCTTTTACATTTAATAACAAATATTTCAGCCCTAACTGATATGCCTAAAATATATAAGAAAATGAATTCTACCAGAGCTATGACTTATTTATAGTTGTTTTTTATAACACAGAATGACAAATACAAACAGTTCCTCAAATAATGACTCACATTATCACCAGTGATGATGATAACTGCTTACAAGGCTGTAACAATTATAATTTTCAAAGCACTTTATCATTGTGGGTAACATTATAACTCAGTGAATAAAAGGCATCTGGCCTGAAGATTATGAAGTTTTTTTAAAACTACCTAATTTATTACTAATAAAAATAGAATTTAAATTAAAATAGTAAGCTCATTGGGTTGTGAGAATTGAATGAAACTGTGTATATAAAATCAATCTACTAGTTGTTCAGTGGTAGGCACGGTACTTGTGATAATGGTGCTGGTGGTGGCACTGCCTGTGCTGAACCATTTGAACCATTGAATCTTTGAGTACTGGCAACACTTTCTGTTATCAGTGGACAAAAAATTCTTACAATTTCCCTTTCTTTATCAATTATATAAGGTAAGGGATATTTTAGTTATCTTCTGGAACTAAAGGAGTCTTTTAAGTCTTCGTATCATTAAATGTCTATGTCTTCAAATCACCACAGGCCTTGCTGCTCTCTCTCCCTCGCCTCGTCATCTTCCTGTCCCGGCATTGCTGCTCTCTCTCCCTCGCCTCGTCGTCTTCCTGTTCCGGCCTTACTGCTCTCTCTCCCTCGCCTCGTCATCTTCCTGTTCCTGGCATTGCTGCTCTCTCTCCCTCGCCTCGTCGTCTTCCCGTTCCTGGCCTTGCTGCTCTCCCTCGCCTCGTCATCTTCCTGTTCCTGGCCTTGCTGCTCTCTCTCCCTCGCCTCATCGTCTTCCCGTTCCTGGCCTTGCTGCTCTCCCTCGCCTCGACATCTTCCTGTTCCAGCATTGCTGCTCTCTCTCCCTCGCCTCGTCGTCTTCCCGTTCCTGGCCTTGCTGCTCTCTCTCCCTCGCCTCATCGTCTTCCTGTTCCTGGCCTTGCTGCTCTCTCTCCCTCTCCGCGTCATCTTCCTGTTCCAGCATTGCTGCTCTCTCTCCCTCACCTCAGCGTCTTCATGTGCCT
>CAUYPK010113706.1:0-26408 GCA_963574355.1 Loris lydekkerianus | reverse complement strand
TATGGAATCTTACAGTTCAAAAAGAATCTGTTTAACACAATGTGGTATCTTAGACATTATCCTGAAACAGAAAAACTATACTTATGAAAAACTTTCAAACAAAATCTGGAGTGAAGGACACAGTCATTACTTCATACTGAGTAAACTGAGTGAATGCTTGAAGATATTCTTCTATTAACTCTGTTCCCCTGTGGCTACTTTCGTCTTTGTGCCCTGCTCAGAAATTAGTCAATGTTTAGAAGAAGATGTTTACTACATCTTCTTACTACAATGTTTACTACAACGTGATTGTATTGATATGATAACAAAATATTTCCTTTCAAGTTAAATTTCCTTTCACGTTAAATTTCAAATAGGTAAAAGAAGATAATGATGAGACTAACAGATAATAGATTAAGTGTGTATGTGACTGGAAAAGTATAAAACCAAAACCTGGAATAAAAGATTTTTGCTATCTGCCATCCCACGGTGTATAGTCAGTTTCTTGACTTAACAATTACAGGAGCGAGTTTACACCCACGGCAAAGCTGCTGTTCATTCGCGTCTCCGGTCACGCAACATTCATGTCAAGGTATTTCTTAGCTTTGACAAACGTGCTATGGAAATATAAGATGCTAACATTAGGGGAAACTGGATGAGCTCTCTGTGTTATCTCGAACTTTTCTGTAAATCTAAAATTATTCCAAAATAAATAAGCTGTTAACTTTTAAAATAATCTCTATTTTTTGCAAGTGTGTTTTTTTAAAAAACTCTGGAGGGAAACATAAGAAACTAAAATCTGTAAGGGATAGATGGGTGGAAAGGACTGGATAGATAGGGGCAGGGAGAGGCTGGTAGAAACTGTTCATTTTATACGTGTTCTCAGAACCATGTGAATTTATTTACCTACCCAAAATATTAAGTGTAAAAATTATGAAAAGTAGCTTATGAGGAGAATGAAGGGGAAAAGAACAGGTATTTTAAATAGAGCTTGTATTTACAACCTAGTAACTGTAACAGGAATCCATGGCTGGGGAAGTCCACAACCCTTAAAATTCCAATTTTATGCAAATGAATTCATGTACATTTTTCTCAACAGAGGATCTACAAGGAAGTATTAATAGATTATTATTATACAACAGTATAATGGGACAATATGCATCCGCTAAAAAAAAATGCATGTTAATTATAGATAAATAATGGTGCACTTAGTGCCTAGCCCAGCTACTTGGGGGACAGGTGGGACGATCACCTGAGGCTAGGACAGGAATCCAAGGGCAGCCTGGCCAACAAAACCTGGGTAGCATAGAGAGACCCCTATTTCTTAAAATTAAACAAACCAAAAATAAATAAATAAACCGGGTTAGATATATGTTTATTTATGACAATGAAAGATTCTACCACAGTTGAAATGAGATACTAGTATTTGGAGTATTTATCTTGTTGATATGAAAACACATTTCTCTAGACATATCCTGTGTATCTAAACATGCAATGAATAATCCAAAAGGCTAAATGTGGTAGTCATTAATGCCATCTACCAAATATTTCTGGCTCCCTGCCTAACGGGGCACATTCCAGGCCCTTTGTCAGGTGGGACGATTTGATAAATACTAGCCAATGAGCTCTAAGTGGAAAAAAGCATTTAATTGTTTATTCAAGACCTATCACCACTCTTTTCCTCTGGCATAGGGACCAGCAATACTAAGAAAACTGTTACTCCACAGCCTGGGTCCCCAAGCAGTCTCAATAAGCAGAACCCCTGTTGACCCAGCAGATCTGAAACAGAAACAAAAATTAACTCTTTATTTTAAGCTACTGAGATTTGGGGGTGTTTATTTGTTGTTACAACATAACCAAATCTAACCTAACAGAGTAAACACCCTAGCTATTAATAGGATCAATGATTTTTTTATCCTCTGTGTTTTTTTGTTTGTTTGTTTTTTAAAGAATGAGCGCTCTTATCACAGAAACTTTATTTGGGGTTAGGAAGCATCAAACAGACACTACACTGACTACACAGAGGCTATAGTCATCCCATCTCAGCCTAGAGCAGCTTGAAACCACCAGCTTCTAACAAGCTGCTGGGTGGAAAACAGCAGCTTAACCATCCGTTAAGATCCTCCATCTCCCTTCGTTCCAATTCTATGCTCACTGAGCAACATAAAAGCAGCGAGAAAGCAACATGCCCAACAGTGGGAATTTGAATTTACAGTGCTGTGATTTGTATAAGGGGAGACAAACACACACACACATGCATACACATCTATATTTGTAAATACATAGAACATTTTGTAAGATATAAGAAGTTAATAATTAATAATGTTAATTGATTCTGGAGAGGAAAAATAGGAAAATCTCAGTCTGTGCTTTGCTTTGTATCTGGAATTTTGAACCAAGTGCAATATTACATAATCAAATAATAAGTAAAACTAAAAACTAAAAAGATGCAACTCAAAGTGAAGGGGGATAGTGCTGTCTAGTGGGCCATGTTTGAAAAACACATGAAGCCTAATAAGTGGCAGTGCGTGGACCAATGTGTCATGAACCCAGAATCGTGACTGTACCTCAAGTACATAGAAGAAGCTTAAAGAGGAGGAAGATCACCAGCACTAATTCAAATACATTCTAAAAGCTGCTCACTGATGTTCAAGAGACTGACGAAAAATATTTCTAAAATTAATACGCTTCCAAAGTCAAGGCTTTTATTATTGAATCTTGATCCCATGTGAAAACTGGAGCATTGTTAAACTCCACCTCTTACAAGGATAGCAGTAAGATTTATGGTTTCCCATCCAGTAAGAACAGACAGAATTATTTCCAAAGAAAAAATAAAAAGTATGTTAATAAAAGTGAGGAAAGGTACCAAAAAGGTACCTAGGAAAATAGCACTGAATTACACCACATGTGATAACATGTAATTTCCCCCACTGTCCACCTGTATAACATTTCCTACAAGCATATGATACAGATTATAAACTCTTGAGCAATTAAACCAATAGATTTATTTACCTTGAAACATTTCCGAAGAGTACTTAATTACTTGTTATCTGGCTTTGTTAGAAAGAAAAGACTTTAAGGTGGTTGACTTAACATGCACAAATTCTGTTTAGCCACAGACTCCGTTTAGTGGAGGACAACTTGTTCCTGGAAGTGGAAATTGAACCCAATCTGCAAAGTCTCCATGGAGATCCATTCCTGGCATTCTACATTGGCAATGGCTCAGCTCTTCCAGTCACTTCACATTCACCTAAGTCAAGACCTATCACTGGCCATAATTCTTCTAATCACACAACTCTTAGTCAAACCTCCAAGCTACGGTGATGTTTACAAAACCTTTCAAGAAAATCAAACAACTTGCCACAGTCCTTAATGGCATACTGATCTTTGCTGGCTTCCTTAAATGCTTCCTTGGAAGGAGTTCCTTCAGCTTGCCTCAGAATCATCCTGCTTAGTACTTACTTTTCCCTTACTTCTAACAAATCTGCCCTCAAACACACACACACACACACACACACACACACACACACACCTTTTCTACTACAGGCTGTCAAAAATGCCCTACCAGGACACAACACAGCCAACAGTAACACATTTAACTCAGGATAGTGGTTGAAAGCTAACTACCAAAAACAAGAACAGCACTAAGAGCACAAAGGGAAAACTTAACAATAACATACTGGAATGCAGCAGGTGCTTTAGGGACCACTCATGTCCCCTTCCTCCTTCCAGCACAATTTCCAATTGTATCATCTCTTTTTTTCAGGGCTTTCTCTGACCTGCAGTATACATTCTGCCCACCTCCACAGCACTTGAGAATCCTCACTCACCTCTCCCCAGCAATCCTCCCACAGTGACAGGGGTATAAACAGCCCAGGCCCTTCAGCCCTGTTAGGATAACTCTGCAGTGTGTGTCCTCTTCTGGATCTTAGGCTTCCCAAGTAACTAACTTGCTTGGTTGGGCCGGGTGTGGTGGCTCAGGCCTTCCTAGCACTCTGGAAGGCCAAGGCTGGAGCTGGAGATCAGCCAGAGCAAGAGTAAAACTAGTCTCTTCTAAAAATAGAAAAATCAGCTGGGCGTTGTGGCAGGCACCTGTAGCCCCAGCTACTCTAGAGGCTGAGGCAGGAGGATGGCTTGAGCCCAAGGGTTTGAGGTTGCTATGAGCTAGGATGCCATGGTACTCTAGCTTGGGCAACAGAGTGACTTTCATTCTCAAATTAATTAATTAATTAATTAATATAGTAAACCATTTGTTGCCTGTTTTTCCTAACCAGCTAACTTCCCCATTCCCCTTCCAATGCTGACTGAGATAATTCCCAAAAGAAGTACAGTAGAACCTCCATAGTTGACCACCTCCTTAAGTTGACCTAATTTTCATAGATCAGACATGCACTGCATATACATATCTGTACAAGAGTCCTAGTTCCTTATGGTTACCACCTCTGTATGCTGACCAGTTTAAGAGTTCCCTCAGGTGGTCAACTTACAGAGATTCTACTGTACTTGCACTGGAATCCTTCACCCAGCATCTGTTCTGGGAGAATGAATGCAAAACAAGAAACTTCAGTTTTATATATGCACACTTAGGTCCAGTAAAAATTTTCAAAAACAATATAATTACAACAAAACAGGGTTGTGTAGGGTTATGTTAAGTGGGGTGTGTAATAGATACACAGAACATTGGCATTATTAATGCTTGTATAGCATAAGATAATGAAACTTAATATTTCTAAGTCTCTATATTAGAATAGTATTATATTTATTCTCTAAAATCCTTTTAAAATAAGAGTTCACTTAAGAAAGCTCTGAAAATAAAAAGTCCAATTGTATTGGTTAGCTTTCAGAATATACCACATCTTTATTTCGGAAATTCCCCCAAACTATCACATTATAGAAACTTCCCATAGTACTGTGGCTGGAAATGGTTATCTTCTGAATCTATAAATTTAAGCTCTAAAAAAATCACTTGATCAAAACAATCTAAATAGGTCCCAATGGATAAAAGGTGCTTTGAGATATATCTTCTTTTTCCTGCCCTCCCCAGTAAGACAGATTTCATTATTTTTTCATTTTGGAGAAAAGCCTGTTATTTAATTCAGGTTAAATGTCATGTCCCAATAGCAGAATAAAAAAAGAGCAATATGAGACAGGTCTGGGGAGGTAGGAAGAGGACATTTCCCTTATGTTGGGGTACAGTCCATCTCCACTCCCAGTAATCACTCACTCCAAACTGACACCACAGGGGCAATGGTGCCCTCAAGGAGTAGAAAGGACAGACTCATGTATTACTGTGATCAAGCACACTTCTTGCTAGTCTGGAGAGGATAACGAAATCGTTTTAAACCCAATTCAAACCTCCTTTCCAAGGATCCTGTTCATTCAGAGGCATCCATCTTGTTTGACTAGCCATACCATTTACATAAACTCTTCCGTGCAATACCATTAGTAGCACCAAGTTATAGTTTGTTTCACCCAGGTCTGTATGCTAGTGTCACTTCCTAGACATCAGTGCTCAGGTCTGAAATCTCCATCACAGCCCTTGCAGCAGCTACTGCAAAGATGAGACTACAAAACGCACTTGAATGTACCTTGATTCAATTTGTTTTAAGCCCTTTTAGTCACAGTAGTTTAAAATTAGAATATATTAATAGTGAAGTTAAAATCCCAGCCTCAGTTGTTTGCTAGCTAAACTCAAAAGCTTTTTTGACAGTTCATTGTCAAAAAGGGAAGAAATGCATGTTAAGATGTTTTAGTTTCAAGTATTAAGTGCTTCCAACAAGCTATCTAATGACAGCATTACAATAATAAATTCCAAGAACAAATTGAGAACAGCTACCAAAAATTTAAGACCCTAATTCTGAATTCTGTTGTACATTCATGTCAAAGTGTTTCTTTCTCAGCACTCATAAAAGAATGTGAAAATCAGAATGCTTTGCAGTTCAAGTCACACAACTAAATCTAGTTCCTGAAGTAGTTAGGAATCTTTATCTTTAGTGCCTCCAATTTAGGAAGCAACGCACAGCTTAAAAGGTGTTCAGTAATTACTTCTTACCAAGAATAAACAAGGAATCTCACTTTAAATGATATCCCCTGGGATAGCTCAAGATTCAAATTAGAGACACAGAATTAATTGAAATGTAGACCTTTCACTTTGGATTTGTTTTATTAGAGATAGGGTTTTCAGTAAGTTATTAACTAGAGTGTGTCTCAAAGGCCTCCAAAGATAGGAAAAATTAACAAATTCATATTATGTTTTATATTTTTAATATCTTTCATGTGCATATATCAACATGTAGAGAAAGATTTTGTAAAATTTTGTAATGAACATTTTGTACATCAAGGTACATTTAACTACAATTTCCCATTTTGCCCTATGTGTGTCCATGTATAGTGACCTTTGGATACCCTGTATAAGTATTCATATATTCATAGACGTAATACATATGATTAGTCTATATACCAAAATGAAGTCTTTCCTTCATTTCTTTTAAAGGTTAAAACACTCACACACAGACATACATATACACCCTTACACATACAAGAGAAAAACACACCATCAGGCAGATCATTTTCAGATACTGAAAAAATGATTTACTTTGTATAGGAATTACCAAGTGACATTTCCAACACAAAATTCTCTCAAACTGACACTTTTTAAATGAAGAACAGAACGAAACTACATAACGACTAATTCCTTCATTACCTATCATCACTGAGATGAGAACTTAAAAGTGTATTCCTTTTCAATCTTCACAGGGAAGAGGCAAAAGTCCTATATCCCTTCTCCACTTCCTAAATAATACTTGGCCCAATTCCTTGCTCAAAGTAGTTGCTCAATAAATACTTGTTGAATGGACACATGAATTAATTCCCTGGCACAATCCACACAAATACAAATAAGTATAAATGAGCAAAATGTAGAGAATGATTCGGCTGAGATGGTACTAAAATAGAGAAAAGGCTTTGCAGAATTCGGAATCTGTAATGATGTTATATTATAGCATTATGGAATGGATATAAAAAGATCAATGTCATAAATTGCACGGCAGAGCCAAGAAAGTAATTTTACTTTCAAATGAGAAATTGAAGGAACAACAAATATCATCAACATCAGGAACAAGATGTTTTTCTTTTCTAAAAAGTACACTGCCAACCAAATTTTAATGGTATAAAAGTGAACTACCTGAGAAATGAAGTTAATGTGATATTATGCGACTAGAATTAATGTAGCCAGTTTTTATCCATGTCAGACTCAAAGACTGACAAGTGAATAAAGAATTCTCTAGAATGGAAATGATACTAAGAATTAAAGGAGCTGTATAAAACACCAAATACAAAGTTAGAATTTTTTTTAATTAGATAAAGATGTATATGGGACCCTTCAGATGTTTTCTTTTACTTATTGTCCTTATTTGAGGAACTTTAAAATCTAAGCATTAATAAAGCAGAATATTTAAATTAAAAAAATAGAATAGAAAAGGACTTCTTGTTCCCCCAATTGAAGCTACCATTTCACGAGCTTTCCCACCTGTCAAACTCAGTAAATAAGATGTAAACCTGTCCATTAGGCAAAGAAAGTGCCTAAAATAATCTAGAAAAATAACCAAGAATAGCTGTTACAGTTGTAACAACTCATTCTAAGTATTCTTTCGGGAGAAGCCTACAAAATTAAGATTCATATTAAAAAAGAAAAAGTCTAGTACTAACAAAAATATCCACCACCCAGAACTTGGCGTTCACAATCAATACAATAAAGTATCACAGAAACTAATTCCAGCATTATCTACACAGAGAAGCCAACAAAATTTTTTGTATAAAGACAGATTTCAACTTAAGTCACTAACATACCAAAGATATTCTACAGTTACAGAAAACTGAATCTGCTACCTATGACTAAATTTTAGACAAGCAAACAGGAAAGGATGGAACCAAGAATCTTGACTAACAGATTAAATTCTACAGTTTAAAATTATGAAAAAGAACTGCAAAGTAGTCAATGATCTGAATACCTTTGTTGGAGCAGTATCCATGAAAAGCTATAGAAAAAAGAAAGAGAGAAGGGCGTAAAATTTTCATATTAACTAGAAGAGTCCAGATGAAATGTATACATTTCCGTTGAATATAGGTTAAAATCAACTTTATTTTGGGGTATGTTTTCCAACAAATCACTATCTAATATGGAAGTCAGTGCTTCTTATAAAATTAAAAATTAAATGACTCACTTTGAAGCTGAAAACCAAAGAATAGTGGAAAGAAACAATATTTGAAGATCAGTTAGCTCCTGCGAGCTATCTAATATAATCTCTTCACATTTGTCTCCAACAACCCCAACCTACTTACCTCATTCATAAAGGTGCCCGTTCTAAGTGAGTACCAGCCCTGAGATATTCAGACAAACCTGTCCATGTTTTCCTTTCAACTTACATATCCTTATAAAAAATAATTTTAATGTCAAGGATTTATTTAGATTAAAAATATTCTGTAGCTAAGATGGGAAGAAAAACAAAATACTGGCTACTAAAATTACTTTATTCCAGAGTAATAAAAAATAGATTTAAAGATATAATTTCTTATTTATATCTATCTCACAAACCTTCCAAATAACTTGTATCTCTTTGCTACACATTAAGCATGGAAAGGCCCTTTGAAGGCAATTTGTTTTACAAATTAAAAAAAAAGGCTATGTCTGCCAATAATATGCATCATCAGTTTCAAATCTTTTGGATAATAGTCTGTGAAATAGTATTTTAAAACAGACATACCAGAGCATACTCATTTTTTTAATTAACCACTCTGAAAAATTTATATTCTAGCAATAAGTTATTTCATATATTGGTTTTATTTTCTACCTGAGGCTCTCCCATGAGGCCTCTGCATCTTTAAAAAGACCTCCCCCCATAAGCTTAGCTGCAATTTAATATTAGACAACATACAAACTCTTCAGTATAGCATAACATGAAAATACATAATACCCTCAAGAATGAAGTAACAGCTCTGGTTTATTCCTCCTTTTATAGGGAATCTTTATAAAAAGAAACCATACCATTTCTCCCAAGGCAGAAAGGATGATCCCCACAGCACCAAACCTCCTCTGCTGCTCGCACAAATACTGAGCCAACCTCATCTGGAGCATTTCTGCCCTGAGATCACTCTCAGGAGTATAGGGAGGAACACCCTGTATTTCCACTGTGCTGCTTCACCGAACCTTTTGTGCAAGTACATGGATGGGGAGAATGTTTGATTCTTAGCTTGAACCCTTCCAGCCAGGATGTCTGTGTCTCAGCCTGTCTTTTGTCCCTGAGGCTGCTGTCACTTGTGTGATGCCAGAAAACATTGATGCAGCCCTGGTCATCAGCTGAGCACTAAGCCAGGCACTTCACATGCATCCCCTTCACTTCATCCTCACAACAAATCTGTGGCAGATGAGAATCAAGGCTCCAAAAGGTTATTAATAACTCGTCTGTGCTCAATCCCAGTGTGGAGAATAGACTGGCTGTGCCAGGTAGCCTTGTGCATAACCACTAGTTTAGCTGGCCTCATAGAATTGGCTCTTCTAATGTTTTTCTTCCCCATAGACTTCAACAAAATATGGTTCCTCTATACACTAGGTTTCCCTCAGACCCTTCCAGAGTTATTTTCTCAATTAACACAGAAAATATGAACTCCATGACAGCAGGGACTATTTCCAGCAGTGCTCTATTTTTAGCACTCTAGATGGGGAAAAGGCCTGGCAGAGACGTATTCATTGTACATTTGTTGAAGGAATAAAATATCTGGAAACGTGGGCAGTAATGATGGTCAATTAGGAAAACAATTCAGTCCTCTAGCTCCAGTCTAGAGGACTGAGTATGTTTGCTTTGCTCATTTTTCCAAATGCACTTGGTCATTATTCATCTACTAGCCTACATAGCACAGGACTAACTGGTAGAGAATTCAATGAATCTTTTAAGTACAACCCTGTGAAGCTGCTTCATAAGTACAACCCTGTGAAGCTGCTTCATCTGCTGGCAAAAGAAAAAGTCAGTCACAGCTTTGCCAAAAAGAAATTGCATCACTGTGGCCTAATCACTTATCTCTGGCCCTTGGCTTCTTTTGGGGGAAGGGGAGGGTTTTGTTATTTCTACATCATCTCTTGAAATTCTTTCCAAAAAACAAAACACCTGTCCTACCAATTCAGTGATTCCCAAAGACTACCTCAGAACCTTGCAAGAAATATCATTTGTATGCACCATTGTCCTCCTTCCATCTTAAAAATCCACAATGTGGTTTCAGTCCAGCTCTCCCTAACCCCAACAGGAATTAGGAAAATTCATTCCCATTCAAAGGTACAGAGCAATTACAGTTTGCACTGACTGGCATCTGTACCATTTCTGTAGACCAATTATTCTACTTTCCCTTCATCTCTACACCCAACCACTCCGTATATCCATTTAAGGAGTGACATTTGAAACTGTTAAATTTTTGCCCACATGTGGTGCTGGAATGCCTGAGGAATTAGATTTAAAGCACATAACTAACATGAACCATCAGAAGTGAAGATGTTAGAGAATTAAGCAAGCAAAGAAATCAAGAAAACAGATTCACATATGCACAGCCTTAGGTATAAGCACAGAAACAAATCATAAGCAAAGAGAAAAAATGAACACTACATACTTCGATGAGCTTCAATCCCTGAAACTACATCATGAAATTTTAATCTACATCATGAAATTTTAAGAAAAATGAATTTTTCTCCTTGACCTAGTGCTCCGCATAACAGTATTCCTTTTCTATCAAGAAAAACACACTTCTATCACTGCAATGAATATGCATGACTATTTTACATAGTAAGCATGCAATAAATACGTCTTGAATTAATGAATAAATTTTCCCTGTCTAATGATGTCTGCTGTGAATTTTAAAGATCTTAAAAAGAAAGGGAGATGGAAGGGCAGTGCTGTATTCATTTAATTTTATTTGATGAGTATCCAGAACACAACCATTAATCTATTCTTTAAAATGACAATTCTGACCAACTAGAGTTTCTCCAACAAAATTATTTACTGTTCTTATACATTCTTTTAAATCATGGCAAACATTGGAAAGCTTTAAAAAATAAAGAATTTAATACAAGAATCTTTTGTGTGTGTGTGTGTAGAGACAGAGTCTCACTTTACTGCCCTCAGTGGAATGCCATGACGTCACACAGCTCACAGCAACCTCTAGCTCTTGGGCTTAGGCGATTCTTTTGCCTCAACCTCCCAAGCAGCTGGGACTACAGGCGCCCGACACAATGCCCAGCTATTTTTTTTTGTTGTTGCAGTTTGACCAGGGATGGTTTTGAACCCGCCACCCTCGGTCTATGGGGCCGGCGCCCTACTCACTGAGCTATAGGCACCACCCAGTCACTAAGAATCTTTTAGTCAGGAGCTATTACCAATTTTCTTTACCAATCAGAAATTTAAAAAATTTTTAAAAGTGAAATAAATCAAAGCTCCGCACCTGTTACATCCTATAAATTATCAAACAGAGATTATACAGTAGTGTTAGAATCTTCAAAAATGTCTTTCCTAAGGAAAGGAAAATGCATACTATAATTTATGGAGAGTCCTATTTAAGGGATGGGAAAATAGACAAATGATTCAGAACTCTAGGATCAAGGAGGTTCAAAGAAAAATCAAATGCCTGTGTCCAACATTTTTTCTTTGGTATTTCTCCCACCCTGATGGTTATCTAGTTCCAAATTCAATTGAAAACACTCCTCACTTCCCCACTTCCCCCAGCTTCCTAGACTGGTAGCAACCCATTCTGATATCTTTATTCAGTATCTTTTTAGCATTAACATTTACAGTTTACACTGTCTTTATGAACTTTTTTTCTCATGATACACTGGAATTGCACCAGGAATACAGCTTATGTAAAAAAAAAACTGAACTGAATGAATGGCCAGATGGATGGGGTTGGGTAGGAATTAAACCCTTCAGTCTGCTCCTAGTGAGAATAAAGGTACAGGTTAGCAGTGCGGCTAGTTAGACACTATACAATAGTGATCACATAACAAAGGACAACAGGAACAAAAATAAGCATTAACCATCCTTTATTAAATATACACACATGAAATATCGTAGGATCTATAGGAATTCAACTTACAGATTAAATAGGTTATAATAAAAATGTCAAGGGACTAAAGTAAAAAAAAAAAAAATTATTGTATTTAAGGGCAGGGCGGGCAAAAGTGACAACATGTGTTAGTTTTTACTAACAGGCTTCACCAAGAAAGAATCTTCACAATCCAGTGTTGCCAAGGATATAGAATAGTTGGTACCCTGCTAGTTAGAGTGCTAGTGGTGTAGTCACTTTGGAAAAGAACCTAACAGTTCCTCAGAACGTTAATTGCTGAGTTACCAGAGTTACCGTGTGGCAAAACCATTCTACTCCTAGGTATATACCCAAAGAAACCGAAAACATATGTCCAGGCAGAAAGTTATATATCAAAGTTCACAGCAGCATTATTCATAACACCAAAAAGTCCACTGATGAACTGATGAATGGATAAGGCATACTTTGACCTGGCATTTTTCACTTCTAGAAATTTCCTGTACAGATATAGTCACACATGTAGGCAAACATATACACTGATGCTACTGCACCCATTTGCAATAGGGACTGGAAAACCCCCAAATCACCATTTATTACTATTAAATAAATCATGATTTAGCCACACAATGTAATAAGATGCTACCATTAAAAGGGAATCTATTCCTGCTGGTATAGCACAATTTCTAGAAACTCGAATATGCATAGAAAATTGAAGGGGGAAAACTACGTGGGGAGGGAGACTATAATCTATAAAACTCATTTGATGTTTGATACTTAAAAAGTGTGCATGGACTGCTTTTTAAATTAAGAAAACAAAATATAGGAAAAAAACAAGTTGAGAAGGAAGGGATCAGTTGCCATTGTCTGAAAACAAGGCCTCAAGCATTTCCCACAAATTCAATAAAAGGTAATCCTAACTCTGCATCCAAAATTAATTGGTCTTGTATATGACACTGCAACAAACTGACTTAGTATTAATACCATTTTTTCCAGGAAGTCATGACTATCAGGAGGGACACCTGGAGAAATCCTAGGGAAAGCTGACTATAACCTTTACTCCCCAGGAGCTACCTTACAGTAAGGATAGACCTTTCCACTGTCAGGGTTTATAATCTGACAGCATTTTGATTATATACAATGCACCAACTCTCCTCAGTATTCTGCTTATATTTTCTTAAGTAAATTAATTGGTCACTGCCTCAAGAAGGCTAGCCATGTCACATTTTACCTCCATGAAGGAGGAAAATTTATGCCAATAACTTTGCTCTCAAAACCTTTTTGACTGGAAACAACCTAAATATTCATCAACAGGGAGCTGTCTAAATGAGTTATAAACATTTAAATCTATGTACATTTAAATCCACTTTTCTTATAATTTTATTCTTTAAAACCAAAGGCCTAAGCAGTAATGAAATAAAAGCAAGCCAGTTCTATGTGCATCAACACAAAACAATCATTTTGCTAAGAAATACTGTGAAAACAAAACAAATGTGCAAAACAAGTTGTGTGTTACCATGGTAGATAGAGAATCTTTTCATAGTATGCACGGCGCAGTCTACTTCTGGAAGGATTCGGAAGAAACTGGGAACAGTAGTTGCCTCTAGAGAAGACACCGGCAGCTGTGAAACCAACTTTTCTCAATATACTCCATTAGGGTTCTGTACCACGTAAGTGCATTGCTTGTCCTAAATTAAATACCATGAACAAAGATCCTTTCAAAAGTTATAAATTTCAAAAGGCCAAAGGAATGTATAGGCCCACTACCCCCACCATGGAGACCTGGCTTCACCCCCTGCAGCGCCACCGCATACCGTGGACCTGGGCAGGTGCCAGCCAGGGATAGGAGCTTAAGGCAACCCCTTCCTGTTCCCGCCTGTGTTCCCATGGATCATGCACTTAACGCTGAGAAACCTTCTGCACTACTCTCAGCTTCGTTTAAAGTGGATCTGTTTCCAGACTGTCCATCAACTTAGAATAAAATTTCCCCCTAAATTTCTGTTTGTGCAAACACTTGTAAGTTAAAGTTCCTACCACTCCAGTTTACCTGGTTTATCAAAGGCTAAAGGCGGGAAACCTTTTCTAAAAAAAGCGACCCGCAGAGGTTGGCACATTCCCTGTCCCAGAAAACAGACTGAAAATGCCCTAAAACTGTAGACAGTTATGCTGTTTACAAAGCGTTTCCACATACATCATCACATTTAATGCCTTCACACGTTTCAGTGTCAATCCTGGCAAACCTAGCAGCTGCCAACTGGATTTATTAGTCTCCAAGAATGATAGAATCAGCACTAATACAATAGCTATCGAAAGGCTGCTTTTCTACCTGCTCTAATGAATGGGAATCTCAAAAGTAACAACTCTGGGCATGCAGCTGACTCAAATGCTATCAACGTGACATCTTCCTTCTCGAAGCACCGGAGGGGAATGAACCGCATGAGACTTGAGGTATGCTGGGGTGTGCGCGCGCTGGGGAGGAGAAGCGCAGTAAGGACCAGGAAGAGGGGCTTGGATTTCGGTGTCTAGCCGGGGAACGCCGCACCACGCGGGACTCCATCTCTACAGAGCGGCAGGGATTTGGCCAATGCCAAAAAGGGGCAGCTCGGGTGCCAGGCGTGTTTGGCGCACTCGGGGAATCCTCCGGGGCTGACTCAGAGGTTCAGACTCACGTGAGGGCCAACCGAGCTCGCAAGCCCGGGAGGCGGTGTCTACAAGAACTCAGAAAAAGCCCGAGGGAAGGAACCGTACATTCCAGGCGCCCAGCTGACGCCTGCAATTTAGAAAGGTGACCCTCGGTCTATTTTTCTGGAGGAGTGCACTACGGATAAAGTTGTAGCTCACAGCAAACGTAGGCAGAAACTCGGGGTAGAAGGGCGCTTACCGGACAACTAGACGCTAAAGGGGGTGTGGCGGTTGGGGCTCTTAAGGAGGTAGGGGTGGAGGCGTGTCATAGGGCCCCCGGAGGCGCCTCTGCAGCCTGGGTGGGCTAGGACCACAGTCCGGGTGCGGCTGTGCTGGGTGCCCCCGCCACGCGCTCGCTTTCCGGCTTACCGGTGATGTCCAGGTACAGGTCGTCCCGGTACTCCAGGCTGTGCAGTTCCTGCGACGTGGAACTGCGGCTCTTCTTCACGCCCGGCGAGGTAGACGAGCAGCGCCGCGAGCCGAGGGGCGCGGCGGCCCAGTTCGGCCGCCGCTCGCTCTTCCGCTTCATGGAGGCGGCCACAGCCCGTCAGGGGGGCACGACCATGGCCCCGCGCGTCTGCTCGCCCGCCGAGGCCCCCGCCGGCCCCGCGCGCGGGCGCTCGGGGCAACGGGCGCAGAGCGGCGCTGCGGGGATGGCGGGCGCCGGCTAAGCCCGGCGGGAGGCGGCCGCGCAGGAGCCGGAGGAGGGGCCCGGCCCACAGCGCCTGCCGTGCTCCCTCCAGCAGCCGCCGCGGGACCCGCGCCGCAGCTCTAGCTACAGCGCCTCCTGCTGCTGCCCGCGCCCCCAGCCCGCCCCCAGGTGCCCGCAGCCCGGTGGTGCGGCCGAGGCGACGGTGCTGCCGCCGGCCGGGGGTACCCGGAGTAACCGCGCGCGCCCACTGCAGCCGCGGACGCTGCTGTGGAGGCGTCCGAGCACAGCTGGCCGCGGCTCCCGGGGACCCCAGGAGGGCTGTTCCGTGGAGCTTCATTCACAAAAAAGGGCCCACAACCCTCCTCGGGGCCCGCAGATTGAGGTCTTTCATTGGTCAGTGAGACGTGACGTCACGGAGACGGGGCCTTTCTACAGGCAGGTACTCGGTGACGCCATAAAGAAGTCTGAGAGGTTCCGCCAATCAGAGATAAGGTGTGCTCACGACCCTCTGCCAGCCCGCAACTTTTGTTTCGTCCGTGTTTTCCCAGTGTCAACATTCTAGTTCCCGACTCCTTTTAGTGAGTCAGCATCCCACCCTAGTAGCAACTCCAGGTCTTTGGCATGTGTATTTTTAAAGTATTTCTTCGTTTTCCTTGTAATTCGCGCCAAGTGAAAGGGACTCTTGCCAAGGCTGCTAGCTAGGGAAAGAATATGGACTGGTTATATTATCCGCCGCTGTAGGTAGAGTTGATTTTAGAACTTCAGAAGAACTAGTTTAAATCAGCTATACTGTATTTATTTATCTACGCCCAGCATTCAAAAAGACCAGGCAAGGACTTTTTAAGGAGTCGATGAAACTACTGTGGAAACAATATACCGTAAAGGTTTGCATCTCATAGTTTCTCATTTCAGAATCCAGTACTCACATTAACTCAGTAATTATATTTGCCCATTGCTGTGTATAACTGAGGCGTCAACAGATCTAATTATATTATAAAGTATTGAAACAATCCTCAAATTTAGTCTTTGAACTTTCTACCTGTAAACTGTAGGGTCATATGCTCTTCTTTTTCTACTGGATTAAAATAATTTGCTGATCTTTCTAGAACTTAACCAAAAGTGCCATTTTGAACGGCCTTTAAACAAATGCCCATGGCAGCAACTATAAGAAGACTGGAGGGCAGTCTTTCAATTTCATGGCCCCAAATTTTACAACATCTGCAAACTACTCCTATTTTTCACCCTGCAGTTTGCCAATTACTGCCAGCCCAGCCAGAGAAAGAGAAAGATGAATTTGAGTCAGTCCCTGGGAAGCCTCTCAGAAATGCAAATTTTCATGTAACACCTCCGGGAGGGGTTATTTGACTTCTATTGTTTGTAGACTTTACCTTAAACACTGCTAAATAAGGAAGGGGCAGTGTGTTTGTCAGCCTCAGTCTGGAGCTAGAGATTGCATCTCTGTAACAACTGTTTCTTAAGGTTAATACTCCTGCCTGTTCATTCTTCCTGTTTTCCCTTAAGTTAAAAAAGATCTCTGTGTTTATAGGGGCACAAACGAGACTTGGGAATATATGAAGTCCTATGCAAATGATTTAGGTAAGCAGAAACTTTGGGGTCCTCCCCTGTTTTAACCCAGAGGAGAAGACCTTTCTGATTGGCCTAGTGGCTCAATATTATAGAAAGGCCACCCAGTTTCCCAGACTATCTGGGATTTTACAGGAATAAGTCTTGTTTTGAACAGATAATACAAGGAAATTGTCCCCCTGGCTCCCTAGAATTACAGAACTACATTTAACCCATGACATTATGGGGGTTTTGTTTTGTTTTTTTATTGTTGCAGTTTGGCTGGGGCTGGGTTTGAACTCAACACCTTCAGTACATGGGGCCAGCACCCTACTCACTGAGCCACAGGCACCACCCGACATTATGGTTTTTTGAGAGTAATTTATTTTCTAAGACTAAGGTGCCAAGGTAGTTCACTTACATCAGTTTGTTTTCTCTTGCTGTCAAATACAATTTAGGTGCTAAAATTCTAACAAAACGCATATGATTTTATTTTCGTGTAAGGCATACCTCACACAGGCACGTGAACACCCAGTTCTCATGCTTATGAATCACAAAAGTATCAAAATGCATATAATAAAATCAAAGAAAAAATGTCATCAATACAGATAATTATACCATTTAAATATTTCCGTATTTTGTAAATATACAGCTTTATGGTTTGTATTACATCATTAAGTCTAGGAATACATTATAGGAATAGATTTTGCATATGAGGAAATATCTTCCATTCTTGGGAATGGGAAGGCTGTGTGTTAAGTATACACATTAAAGTTTTAAACTCCATTTTTATTTTGTTTTTAGGTCATGTTTAGATAGTAGCAGAAAAGTGCTAATTCTTAGCTCTTATTTGTTTTGAGTGTGGCAAGTTTCTTGAACAATTTCACTCCTCTTCAATATTGAAGTTGCTTTCTAGGCTTTGAGAATTTGGCCACAAGAAACATACTTTAGTTTGCTTGCTTTGTTAGTTTGGTGTTCATTGTTTGACATTGATTGTGGAGTTTTAGGGCTTAAAAGCACTTCAGACAATATTAGGTCCAAGGCTAATCCTTTCAAAGTGACCGCTTGGGGACCCAAATAAGGGGCAGTGGCCAAGTTAGGATGGAAACCTAAACATTCTATCAAGACTCTAGTTTGTCTTTTCCTCAACTGAATTTAAAGAATAAATGCATCTGGTTGCAATTCTCAACATTATGGGCAGCACAGTAAAAGCAAAAAGAAGGAAAGAGGGGTTCTCCAAAATATTCCTGTCTTTCTTAGATAAAGTTATCCTGAGAGGAAAAAAATTAGGGAACATTTTCCTATAATGTGTATTTCAAATAAGTAACATTCAGGGAACATTTTCCTATATGTCTATTTCAAATAAGTAACATTCTGAAAAATTGAGGTCATACACTAATGTCAGTTAACAACTGGTTGAAAAGTATGTGATGTTAATTTTGAATAATAATACCAGTTTAAGAATCGGTGAATTATAGCTTTAATTATGTGAAGATAAATAATTTATGTAAGGTCATATATTCATAAAATCTAGAGCAGAGGTTCTCAACCTGTGGGTCACGACCCCGTTTTTCCATTTGTAACATTGCAGCAATTAGAAAGGTTGAGAACCACTGATCTAGAGGGTTTATATGGCAGGCATATGGGAAAACAGGTACACATTAAAATCTTGACTACCTTATTGAAAAAGGGCTGGTCTTGTTTCATGGTAATCTGACAATCCTAGTTTTAATCTGAAATTCCCTGTGCTCCTATCTCGAGTCTGAAAATCATTTAGAAGTGTAAAAAGGGAAAGAACAAATATTTGTTGAGCTACCAGCACATGCTGGACACTGTACTAGGGGTTTCACACAAATGCCCTGTGACATGATACTGTTCTCATTTTGTAGGTGAGAAATCTCTCATCTGGAAGGTCACTGAGTAAGTTTGGTTTGGAAATCAACCTGGAGTACACAAACATATGTGGCCCCAGAGTATAGAGGAGCTGGGCACCATTCTTTAGGCAAGAAGAGATCTTACCTTGCAGGCTTACAGGTGGGCTTCTGAAATTGAATAACCTCTATAGTTGTATACGTGTCAGAAATTTGGATTAACTTCTTAGGACTTGAGATCAGACCATAATATTAAAGGTTTTAAACAACATTTCTGCTATCAGCTTGTTTTGTTTATGTACATTTCCTGCTAAAAATAAATACAGTCATGTATCATTTGTCATCAAGGAGTACTTGTGAGACATTTGTCCCTAGGCTATTTTATTGTTGTACAAACATCATAGAGTAACTTACACAAACCTAGGTGGTGTAACCTCCTACACCCCCAGGCTATGTATGGTATGGCCTATTGCTTCTGGGCTACAAACCAGTGCAGCATGTGACTGTACTGAATATTGCAGGCAGCTATAACACAATGCTAAGTGAGTATATAAACATATCTAAACAGAAAAGGTATGGTAAAAACAGTATTATAATCTTATGAAACTACCTTTGTACATGTGGTCCATCATTGACTGAAACTGTATGGGATATTTATAAAATAAATAATAAAATAATGGAATGCTGGGTGGTGCCTGTGGCTCAGTGGGTAGGGTGCTGGCCCGGTGTACTAAGGGTGGCAGGTTTGAACCCAGCCCTGGCCAAACTGCAACAACAAAAAATAGCCAGGTGTTGTGGTGGGTGCCTGTGGAGCTACTCTGGAGGCTGAGGCAAGAGAATCACCTAAGCCCGGGAGTTGGAGGTTGCTGTGAGCTGTGGTGACACCACAGCACTCTACCCAGGGCCACAAAGTGAGACTATGTCTCTAAAATAATAATAATAATCATGGAATGCCAGGGGGTAGAGATAGAAAATCGCAAAAATTCTGGTTATTTTTTAAGTCTTGTGATCAGTGTATGACTAAAATGCCTTCACCCAAAAGCCAAAGAAGGAGGCCTGTGCCTCAGGGGACTAAGTAATACCTTAAACCTTTCTCTCACATTACCTTTTGAAAAATGCTAACAGTCTACATACTGTCAGATAGTATGTCCACAGAGTAGAATTTAATCATATGGGAAAAATGGAAAGTGATTCACGAAGACATACATGCTCAAGCTCTCCTGGGTTAACCACTTTACCAGCACTGAATGCCATCTCCTCACTGGCCAGTCTCCTCAATGTGAGCTTCTTAAATCTAAGTCTTATTTTCTGATAACATCTTTATACCTCAAAGATTTTAAAGTAAGGAACTTTTCTTCCTCTTCAGTCTTATCTCTAATGGCAAAATAATTCATGAGCACGCGATTATGTATATTTTTAATTTTCAACACAAAGGTATTTGAAGTTCTTTACCTTCACATTGCAGTCTCTCTACTGTTAATATAGAAAACTACTGTTGGTGGTGGTTGTTGTTATTATTATTATTTTGAGACAGGGCCTGGCTTTGTTGCCCAAGCTGTAGTGCAGTGGCCTGCATCCTCAAACTCTTGGGCTCAAGGGATCTTCTTGCCTTATCCTCCCAAAAGGTAGGACTACAGGTTTGTGCCACCAGGCTTGGCTAATTGTTTTATTTTATTTTTCATTTTTTTGTAGAGACAGGGTCTCACTAAACATGTTGGCCAGGTTGTTCTGGAAGCACTACAGATTGTATTCTTTTTTGTATCCACTGTACAAATATTAAAAAAAAAAAAAAAAAAAAAACTAGAGTCCTTTTTTACAAATATGAGCAATAAATCATCTTAATTGCAGCATGTTGGCAATGCAGATGAAAGTGAAAAATCAAAATTCTGGCTGTGAAACTTGCATTAACACTCCAGTTGCTTCTCAATGAATAAAGCAAAGCTTCATCACTGTTCTCATTCATATGGGGTAGAGAGGGAGAAAAGGATCAGCTATTCATAAGAAGTGAAAGACATTCTCTATACAGAATACTACAGCATATATTAGGCACTCAATATGATGTGTTAAACTTATATGCACACGGGAAAAGAAATAATAACTTCCTTTTAATAAAAATGCTGGTTACTTGACTCTTTGAGGGTCAGATGTTGTCCTCTTTCTTTTTTTCTTTTTATTATGAAACAGCATCTTGTTCTGTCACCCAGGATAGAGTGCAGTAGCATCATCATAACTCACTGCAGCCTCAAACTCCTGCCTCAGCCTCTTGAGTAGCTGCGATTATAGGCATGTAGCACCACAACTGGCTAATTTTTTCTATTTTTAGTAAAGATTGTGGGGGTCTAACACTCAGGCTGATCTCCAACTCTTGAACTAAGGCAATCCTTCCCACCTAGGCCTCCAAAAGTGTTAGGATTATAGGTGCAAGCCACAGAGCCCAGCCCATCTTTCTTAAAGTATAATTCTAAAAGCATATATTCCAGGAGACATAGGATGAGATTCTATTCATTCTGCAAGGCAGCCTTACTGAATAATTATTCACTTTTAAAGTTTCATGGATACTAACAATATTTAAGAGTATCTATTTCTCCATACCCTTGAAATCACTGGATATAATCAATATTTTTTATATTTAATAATAAAAAATTTCTTAGCTGTTATTTTCATTGCTTTTCCCTGATCACCAGTAAAGCTGAAGTCTCATTAGATGTTTGTAGCATTTTTATATATATTTCTAATTTATATCCTTAGCTTGTTTTTCTATTTAACTATTTTCATTTTCTTTTAGATTTGCAGCAGCTTTTTTTATTTATTATGGATATCAGCCCTTCTGCCCTTGCAGAAGATACGTCTATGGTTGGTCTTACTACTCTATTCGCATTGCCTTACAGAAGTTCAAAGTGTTTCAATGTCAACCAAATTTAACCAGTCTTTCTTTCTTTGAGGCTTTTAGGTGAATTACATATCTTATTTTTTTCCCCATTCTAACATACATACATATATATCTATATATATATATTTCACCCCACCCAACCCCGTGGTACAGTGCTGTGGCGTCCTAGCTCACAGCAACCTCAAACTCTTGGGCTCAAACAGTTCTCTTGCCTCAGCCTCCCAAGTAACTGGGACAAAAGGCGCCCACCACAACGCCCAGCTATTTTTAGAGGCGGGGTCTCGCTTTGGCTCAGGCTGATCTCGAACCAGTGAGCTCAGGTAATCCACCCACCTAGACCTTCCAGAGTGTTGAGATTACAGGTGTGAGCCACAGCGCCCCACTCCCCATCCTAATATTTTAAAAATATTCTTTATTCTCTCTTATTTCTTTTAGTGTTATTATATTAATCTCTTTATCTGGACTTTAGTTTTGGAATATAGGATAAGGTAGGAATATATATGTGTGTGTATGTATATGTATATACTTTTTTTTTTTTTTGAGACAGAATCTCACTCTAGAGTGCTGTACCCTCCAGCTAACTCGAAGCAACCTCAAACTCTTGGGCTCAAGCAATCCTCTTGCCTCAGCCGCCCCAGTAGCTGGGACCACTAGCCTAGCTAGTTTTTCTATTTTTAGTAGAGACAGGATCTTTCTGTTGCTTAGGCTAGTCTCAAACTCCTGAGCTGAAACCATACACCCACCTCAGCCTCCCTGAGTGCTAGGATTACAAGTGTGAGCCACCAAGCCTGGCCAATAATGTCCTTATTATAATATGGCTATCACCACGTTAAAATAGACATCAAATTTTGCCTCACTGAAGAGTGAGCCAACAGGATATTATATGCTTCCTGATATGATGCAACATGATATACTCAGGATTACCTAAAGTATTCTAGACAAAAATACTCACCCTAAATCTAATCAAGCCTTGAGATCTCAATTCTATTTACAAGAAACATGAGGGTGGAAGTGGAGGAACAAGTTAAGTGACTCATAAGGAAATAATCTGACAAACCTTGAATGTGGAACTTTCTACAAACTCTGCAATAAGTAAATGTTATAGGGGAAAAAAATGGGTCAAGGAGTAAGGAGGTGATCTTTGGTAGATTAAAAAGTCCTTAAGAGGTATAACAACCAAATATAACAAACAGTCCCTAACTGGTCCAGATCTGAACAAACTAGCTATAAAAGACATGTTTTGGACAACTGGGGACATGTGAATATGGATTAGGCATTTTGTGATTTTTTTTTAATTTAAATTTTTATTAAATCATAACTATACATTTATGGGGTATAATGTGATGATTTGATATAAAATTTGAAATGTTTAAATCAAATTGATTAACTTTTTAAGTGTTTGGAGTATTACAATGATAACATAGTTACATAGGTGAATGGCCCTATTCTAGTGGTATGGCCAGAACTGTGTCCTCCCAAAATTCTTATGCTGAAACCCTAACCCCAATGTGGTGGCATTTGGAGATGGGGTCTTTGGAAGGTAATTAGATGGTTAGAGTTGGTCATGAAGGTAGGGTCTTCACGATGGGATTAGTGACTTTATAAGAAGAGGAAGAGAAAGAGATCACATTCTCTCCCTGCCATGCGAGGACACAGCAAGGAGGCGGCCATCTTTAAGCCAGGAAGAGGGCTCTCACCAGGAATAGAATCAGTCTGACACCTTGATCTTGAACATCTCAGCCTCCAAAACTGTTTGAAGAAAAGAAATAAGTGAAATAAATAAATCGAAAAATAAAGTCTGTTGTTTAAGCCAATCACTGTATAGTATTTTGTTATAACAAACTGAGCAGAATTAACACATCTAAAAGATGCATAGGTTAAAGTATTATAGTGGAGTTTATAACTCTAAAATGGTTCTATGAATATATAACCCTGTATTTTATCCTGTCTATCTACCTCCCTACCATCAAGGAAACAACTACGGCAGAGTATCAACAATTATTCAATCCAAGTAATGGTTACTTGTTCTTTCATTGTTTTTCTACTTCATTCTGTTTGGAAATTTCATAATCAAAGTCAACATTTTCCTCCATTCTTACATATTTTAATTTTTTTTAAAACAGTCTCTAGCTATTGCCCAGACTAGAGTGCCATGGTTTCACATAGTTTACTGCAACCTCAAACTTTTGGGCTCCAGTTATCCTCCTGCTTCAGCCTCCTGAGTAGCTGGGACTATAGCTGGGTGTGGTGGTGTGTGTCTAATTTTTCTTTTCTTTCTTTCTTTTTCTTTTAATTTTTCTATTTTTGTTGATACAGGGTCTCTCCCTTGCTCAGGCTGGTCTCAAACTCCCAGCCTCAAGTGACCCGCCTTAGCCTCCTAAAGTGCTAGGATTCCAGGCATGAGACACCTCAAAATTTTTACTATGATATTGCTTGGGGTAGCATTCAGTTTCTAGATAAACTTGAGGAAAATTGATAATATTTATAAGATTTAATTTCTTTAAATACTGAATTTCTCTAAGGAAAAGGTATGTCTTCCCATTAATTTATGTCCTCTTTTGTGTCTTTTAGTAATTAAATCTCATCACAAGTATATTGGCTGCAACTATGAAGGGGTTTCTACATGGTCATTGCTGGTGGGCAGGGAAGTTACTGATTATGTGTATTGTCCTGTGTCTTACCACTGTTCTTAGAAAGTATAGCTATATCTATATAAGGAATGCAAACACTTTTTTTTCATTAAACTTCTCAGTTTCTTTGGTTCACAAGGAACATAGTATTTTAAATTATTGTACACAGTAATTTCAGTTCCTTCTAGCTGTTCACAATACCTATAGGCCTACTTGTGCAAAAGAAATCAGACCTCTTGCAGTCTGACCAAAGAGCAGAATCAACTACATCCGGAATACTTTTACTCACACCAACATCCAACAGAACTTGAAATTAGAATCTCTTCTCTATTTTTGTCTGAATTCTTGGGCTGTGCAGTCTCTCACTACCTCATTTTTGTACATGTAAAGGAGGCCTTATGAGGATTTATTAACCTTCCATCCAGAGAAAACTCTGGGGCCACTTTAATATTGTGATTTCAAGCTGGACTGAAGGTAGTGAGTTATTTCAACTGATTGTCCACAGTCAGTTACAAATGGTTACAAACCTAGCTTCTTGTTCTATTTGACTTGCACTTGACAAGTCTTTAAAAAAGTAAATACATAAACATTGTGATTTCAGCTAGGGCATTTTTCTGCTGTGTCTACTTCTAACAGGCTTTCTAAAACTGAAGGTATAATTAACATATAATAAAAGCAAAAATCTTCAATGTTAGCCCAATGGGTTTTAAAATCATATATACCTCTGTAATCACTTCCCAAAACAAGCTATGGTAGGATCACTGGGCCTTTTACTAATTCCATGCATGCAAACATGAACACAGTGCCCAGTGTCAGCCATCTGCCCCAACCTCTTGCTGCATCCTCCTCCTCCCCTTGCTCTTTCCAGCTGCTCTCCATTTCTGATTCTACTTTGGCACCAGATCTCAGCTTCTGAAACTTTCTTCTGTCTCCCTCACCCTGACCAAGTTGGACAGGTTGTGCTGGCTGGAGTCATGGTCCTCTTCTTCAGACTGGACTTGGCTGTTCTTTCTTGAGCTCTGCAAAATTTGCTGCAGATCCAAGTTGTCCCTGCCTTTGGTGCCAGCTACCAGGCCCACCCTAGCAGGCCTCCTTCCCTGGGGGCAGGACAGAGCATGCTTCACGGTCATAATCACTGAGGTCATCAGATAATTTCCAGTAGCTGACAGCCTCCTTTACCCTAACAGACTCTTCTATCCTCACTTTTATCCTCTACACACAGTTTTCTTTCCAATTCTTTAAGGACAAGAAAGACACCCTTGAATGACTCTTCCTTTATTCACACAGTTAGAAGTAAATTAAATGCATCAATTTCAAGTCACCTCTATCGTTGTGTAAGCATAAAAACACTTTATTCTTTATCTCCTGTTGTGGCTAGGAAGAAAATTCCTTACAAAGACTTTTCTGGCTTTGGAAGAGAACTAGTTACCAATTCCAATATATTGGATGATTTTTCAGTCTCTCTTTTTTTTTTAAACAAATTCCTCCACATATGAGGAAACCCTAGCCCACTCTTGGATACCCACTCTCTTTCACTGTTATCCATTGAAAAAGGGAGCACAGGAATGACCAAAAAATGCACAGATCTGTGTAGTTTTAAATTCTCATATAGTTGAGGAGTTTTCTCTATTTATGTTACTTTTCCTCTTCAGTGATACCAGGGCATACATTTGGGCTGATTAGAGTGGATTCTCTGTTAATTTTCTCCCTTCCATTTTTAAATGCAGATTCAAGTGAGCAGTGAATTATTTTATCCAAACTTAGTGGGTAGTAAAAGCAAAAAAAGAAGTCTGAATCAGGTGTGAGATGTGTACCGCCTCAGTCTGTGGTCACTGTGACTGAAAGGTACTTTCTGAGCTGTGAAGAAAACAAAATAAAAAAACAGAAAGATGGCTTCTAGAGATAGTTACAAGAAATAGTTAAAGTGGCGGCGCCTGTGGCTCAGTGAGTAGGGCGCCGGCCCCATATGCCGAGGGTGGCGGGTTCAAACCCAGCCCCGGCCAAAGTGCAACAAAAAAATAGCCGAGCGTATTGGCGGGCGCCTGTAGTCCCAGCTACTCGGGAGG
>CAUYPK010113702.1:0-14564 GCA_963574355.1 Loris lydekkerianus | reverse complement strand
CGGCTTATACTTGGGTCATATAGGTTATTTGATTCAGTGATTGTGATTTAGCTTGATTACCTATTAAGCTACGGTTTTCTGAACTTTATTTAAAGTTTTAAAGTTGTTGCTAGTTTACAGTTTTTCTTTAGCAATAAATATTGAAAAGCAATTAACCTACTGATTCCTCAATTATTGTAATTGTTTTGGGTATATATTTTTATTTTTGAAATTTACCAGCGGCTGCTACATTTTCCACCTCAGCTTATACTCGAGTCACTAAGTTTTCCCAGTTTTTAGGGTAAAATTAAGGGGTCGGCTTATACTCGGGTTGGCTTATACTCGAGTATATACGGTATTTAGAGATCACAACAGAGGTGTTTGCAAGCTGCATCCCATACAGAGCAGGTTTCCAGCAAAACAAAAACTTCCCAGACAAGTAATTTAACTGTTAGTTTAAAAGTAAACTAGCTAAACTGTTTTTATTCCACCTTGCTCAGCTTATTTTCCTATTTTCTCTTTTGCTAGGAGTGTTTTCCCATGTCCAGAATGGGGTCATCAGTCCCCATTCTTCCTGCACTACAGGTCAAGGAAAGCCAAGAATTTCCAATAGGCACCATAATTTAAGAGAGAAACATGGACGCGGCCTCATCAGAGCGCAGGGAGGAGTCCAGCACAGCTGCTACCTTGATCTCAGACTTCCAGCCTCCTGGAAAGTCAGAGAATAAATTTATGTTGTTGCAGAGTGTTTGTGGTAATTTGTATGGCAAACACATTAAATTAATACATCATCTATTACAATCACATGTTTCTTCAGAAAAGAGGTTTATTTGACAAATGGATGCCCAGTTTTCCCTTGATGTGTTCAAGTGCGAGCTGCCCTTCATGTAACTAAAGGATTTTCTGGTATTATCTGACTTTAATCAATAGCATATTCTTTATTATTATCATTATTATTTTGAGACAGCATCTTACTATGTCGCCCTCAGTAGAGTGTCATGGCGTTACAGCTCACAGCAACTTCAAACTCTTGGGCTTAAGCAATTCTCTTGCCTCAGCCTCCCAAGTAGCTGGGACTCCAGGTGCCCACCACAATGCCTGACTATTTTTTGGTTGTAGTTGTCATTCTTTTCTGGCAGGCCCAGGCTGTGTTTGAACCTGCCAGCTCTGGTGTATGTGGCTGGCGCCTTTGCCACTGGGCTATAAGTGCTGAGCCAATGGTGTATTCTTTATACCAAGATGAAATCTGTCTCTGGACAGTCCCATACCCTAGATCTATCATATTTAAAAAGTGACACCTTAGTTTCCTGGTATAACATAGACAAAGCCTCTTCTTTCATGAAATACCTTTCAGCATTTAGAGACATTTACCCCTTCCCCTCAATCCTCCTTGTGTAACCCTGAAATGTTGCATATCACTTCTGACCTGGCTAAAAGTCGTCCTAAGAAGTTTACCCAGTTGTCTTTTCTATCTTCTTGAGATTGAAGATAAGCTTTACTGTTATCCTGTAAATCCACGGAACCCTTGGAACAGGAAGATATATGGACACATGAAAGACATGTTGAAGAATCTTTAGATTTCAATGAGTGGAACTTGGAAAAGTAATTTCAGGAATAGTGAGCAGCATAGATAACATAGAAGCAGAGCTCAGTAGTGAGAAAGGGAGGAAGAAAAGAGAGAGAGAGAGAGAGAGAGGGAATGTAGATTGTTGGCCCACGGATATCTCAATAGTGCAGATTTCTTGGATCATATGAGTAGAAATAGAGAAAAATTAAAAGTAGGAATAGAAAGCATAGTTTGTTAAAAATAATATTAAAGCATGTCTTTATTTATTAGTTTTTTATTTATTTAGAGAGAGGGTTTTGCTCATCCTAGCTCTTCCACTTCACCCTCTAGAGCAGCCAAGGACTACAAGTGTACACAACCACACCGGGCAATTTTTTTTTTTTTTTTTTTGGTAGAGATCAGGTCTCACTATGTTGCCCAGCCTGGCCCAGGCTGAATGCCTAGCCTTAAGTGATCATCTAGCCTTGGCTTCCCAACATCTTGGATTACAGCCAAGAGTCACCACACTAGACTGTTAAACAATTTTAAATAATAATTATCTTCCTGATCATTAAGAGTTTACCAAGTACATACCAAAAACTATGCATAGTACTAAAATATCATAATTCTACTTTATTATAGCAAATTGAAGATAAAATTTGATTTTATTATATCAAATTAAGTATTTAAAAGGTCATTTGATATTATTATTCAAAATTAAAAATGAAAAGGAACTTAAATGATTGACATAAGTCCTATTCCAGTAAATTGCCATTTGGGATCTGAACCCCACACTCTGTTTTCTAAGATGGCATTTTAAGCATTCTGATTCAAAGAAACACACTATCTTCTTGCACTGTCTCTATTACTATTTTTTTTTCTCTTTCCTTCTTTTCCTATTGTCATTTCTTCTCTTTCCTGTCTGAAAACCCCTAAGCCTGCTAATTTAACTTGAATGCTAACAAGAAGTCCTTGAAATGTGATGATTAGAGGACTGGAGTGATCAGACCACAGCAAGTATTTAACATAATATATAAAAAGCTATATATAACCTACTTGTGTGTAACTATAGCATATTTCAAACATACCTCTGCACAGCACTATTGCAGGATGTCGGAGGCATAATTGTGAGAGTGATGAATATCTGGAAATAGATGCTTTATTAACACTATGATTTTCCTTGTTCTACCTAATAGCACATCAGCTGATATTTTCCTTTTAACCTCTTTCATTTAAATAAGATACAGAAACTTTTTTCTATATCTTTGTTCAGAGGCAATGGTTATTATTACCCTTAATTACTTCTCTGTGTGGATTAAATTGAAATTGCCTCTATAATTACTTTCCAAATGGCTTCTAAAGGAAGACATTTGGTCAGTGCTATAAGTTGGCTTATTTATATCCAATCACCAAAAAGGTAAAATGATTTTAGTTTTGAAAAGTTTAAACATTTCAAATAGCTGTCTCATCTTTTTTATTTATGTATTTATGGTTAATCCAGAGCAAAGTTGTTTGGGAATGTTTGATTCTCTGGGGTATGTTATTACCATAGCAATTATGTTGTTTTTTTAATAATTGATGCACAGTTTTAAATGAAGTATTTAATTGTGGTTTTTTAGATAGTATCCTGAGCCATAAATAGCTAACACTCAAAATCTTCTTTCATTATAACTGACATTAGATAATCAACTTGTACATTTTTACTGAAATTAGACACAGAACATACGGTTTCAGCAAGGTCATAACTGAATAAAAACACAATTCATGGAGAGCAAGTAGAAACTTTGTGTATTATCTTACTGTACCCATTGCAAATAATTATTTGCTCAGAATGGGTTTCAATTCAAAAGACTAAGTTGATTTCTGTAAATGAATGTGACTATTCTTGCCACTCATAAATGAAGGCTACTCTTGTTATTTCCATTGTTACTTTCAGATTGTGGACATGAAAATAAGGATTTAAATAATTCCAATGCCATTTGTCAAATGGTATCTGGAAGAACCAGTATTTCTTAAACAAATGAACAGAGTTCACTATATTTATTTTATTTACCCAAGAAAGTTATTTCCATAAACTAAATAATCTCAGGTTTACAAAATATGTAATTCTTTAATTTAATCTTTATTCAATGAGTCACAGTTTTCATAAAAATCAGTTGATGTTTTTGGCAGAATGTCAAAGCTATATACTTGAAAATAACTGAGTTTTCATATTTAGACTTCCAATATTTTTGGTAAAAGATGAGTGGTAAAAGAATGTATTTCAACAAGGAGAATTGGATGATAAAATGGGGCTTCTGGAGAAATCAGGACTATTTCCTCTTGAATTGTTAATATTCTTCTTCTTCTTCTTATCATCATCTTTATTATTATTATTATTATTCTTATTTGAGACAGAGTCTTACTCTGTTGCCCAGGCTAGAATGCCATGGCATCATAGCTCACAGCAACCTTAAACTTCTGGACTCATGCAATCCTGTTGCCTCAGCCTCCTGTGTAACTGGGACTACAGGCTTCCACCTCCATGCGTACCTAACTTTTTCCCATTTTTATTAGAGACAGGTCTCACTCTTGCTTAGGCTGGTCTCGAACTCCTAAACTCAATCAATCCATCCTCCTCGGCCTGCCAGAGTGCTAGGATTACGGGAGTGAGCCCTAGTGTCTGGCTTGAATTGTCAGTATTAAAAAAGTGCCAATATTTAAAACTCTGTGTTTATATGTGTGTAAAGAAAACAAACCTTGTGTTTCTAAAATACAACAAATGCAACACTATTTACAAAAAAATGATTATCTCTCATTTTATGCAAACCATCTTTTGGAGTAAGATGTTTTACCATCTAACGACAAACTCTGGAACATGAATAAAATAGAATGTCTGATTCTGAAACCCTTGAACCAACATGGATTCTCACTTGCCCTGAAAAATGTTCAGGTTACTCACCATATACTATAGGTGTTAGTGCTTCAAAAGGTATAAATATAATGAAGCAACTTAATTCCATAAAGATGAATATATATCTAATATATAGCTAAGATGAATATATATCTAATATATATCTAAGAATATCTAAGATATTCTTAGAAATATATAGTGCTACTATAAATCTGGATCCTTTAGAAACAATGTGCATAATAATTTGTAAGTCTGTTTATCAGATATTAAGGAAAATGTTGAATGTTTATATAATATACCATGAAGGCTTTTCAACAGACACACACATCATTAATATTACCATTGATGATCATTGCAGGGGGACTCCACTGTACAATGAAAAAAGACTGCCCAAACTAGATTTGGTAACTAGATTTCTCAAGTTACCAAATCTGCTATGTGAGCAGTACTGAAACAGTATTTCTATGTGGAGACCAACATGTATTTCTAACATAATGAAACAAATTTTTGGAAGCATAATTGAAAAGAATAATAAACCAGTCCCATATTTATTAAAATGCACTACTTAACTCCATTGAACACTACAATAAGTAAAAGTAAACTATGAACATGTCAGGTTTTTAGATGTTTTATCAACTTAGGGAATGACCTTAATTTCAATGTTTAACTTAAAAGATAGAATTAGTACAAATTTACCCAATTTATTTAAAAGAATTAGAAATATTGAACATGAGTGACTGTGTTACTAAGTTAAGATGAATAATACACATTATTTTGAGTAAAACAATCCTTACATAGACAAATATCTCCATAAAGTTGGCAAGCCTTCTGGCTCTCAGAGTCACAATGAAGCTCAATTATTTATAATTCATTAATGACTTATAATTATAAATGAGTAAATCTGTAAATGTAAGTTCATTGTATTAATATTAGTCATGGTCTGTACTAAAGGCCATAACTTTCTACTCTAATCCACGTGTATTGTAAATTATTAGTGAATTGACTACAAGTTGTCTTATTAACATCTAATATGTAATATTTTATAGCATCTGTTATTATTCCTCTCCATATGAATTCTAGGCTACTATTATATACTATAAAAAATTACTGCTCTCATGGCAAATATTTTAACATGTGCCTGGATATCTGAGGCTTGACTACTTCTAAGACAAATAATGAGGAAATAGGTGATTCACCACTCACACCGTAAGTTGTAGTCATTGAATAATCCACTATAACTTTTCTTCTCTGACATTTATGTCTAGCTAATCAAATGATTTTAATAATATTGATTGAGCAAAAATGATTTTCAGGGAACTGAGAGTCTAATGAGTCACATTAAATGACAAGTCACCATTTTTACATAAGGTACTTAATAGGGGAGATTTTTGCCTCTGAGAAGAGTAGGGCATAGTTAATTTGGTTATAAAAGTAAATTAAAATTACACTCAGATTAAGTTAAGCCAGATCACATTACTTTTCATCCCAAAAGAAGAATCTCAAACCTATAGACTTCTTGACTGAGACCGTATCAGCAGTGTTGAGGTGAACAACATTTTGCATATATTTTCATTGTTAAATACCAGTGTTAAATAAAATAACACCCCCCCCAAATTAAATTGCATAACGAATCTTAATTTTTGGTAACAGAAATAATTCCTTACTAGCTAAACCTCATTAGAATTCTGGAAAGAAAATAATAAACAATATTGCCATCCAATGGTGAAACTGTAATATTTAAGTCATATAAAGTTGGAGATGTATGACAACATTTCAAAATCAATAGAAATATCTTTCTTTAGATTTCTTTCATTTTCTGGACATATAAAGAAAATATTGGGATATAGGAGATTGTGTTAATGTAAGAAAGAAAAAATTCACAAAGGGTGGGCTTCTGCTCTGTCTGGAACAAAACACAAGAAGCTTTAATTTATATTGTTGAATTATCAAAGCATAGGATAATGAAGTTTTCAAAACTTATTAACATTGCTCTTTTAATTCATTGTTTCACATTATGCATGACAGATATTTTTCTTCCACAGCTAATTAAGTATTCCCCAAGAATCTCTCTTTTTTCCAAACCCACAGCATTTTATACCTTAAATATTTTTCTTCATTCATAATTATTTCATTTACCTTAGACTCATGGATATATTCAATGATATACCTTCCTAACTGGGAAAAGAAGTACTATGTTTTATTTATGTGCACAATGCATGACTGTTACCTATAGCACCTATTAGATGAATAGTAAATAATTGTTAAATATAGTTGAATTACCTTAAACTTGAAATGTCTCTGGATATATTAACCTTTGTATTCATACTTAAATGATTGACCCTACTTATGAATTGGACATATCTCATTTTCAAAATTCAAATAATCACCTTGCAACTCTTAGTATGTAGGTAAAATGTCCCAGTGCTATACTTTTCTAATAATAAAATGTTAGTAAAATACCTATACAAATACAATTACATTTAATATAATAAAAATAGCAGTTGGCAAACTTCTGCTGCTGTCCATAATGATAATTATTCATGCTTATATAGCAGAAGCATGAACACCCCAGAGTCATAAATTTAGGACAAGAATATATTTTTGATATTCTAGAATTTAATTAATGCAGTAATCAATTTATATATTATTATTTATATATTATTCTTTTAATTGTTCAAGAAATACATAAACATATTTTGTAGCTTCTCACACCATTAAGTACAAGAACAAACAACATAGATTTGTTCTCTGCAACAATAAAATTCCTCTAGAGAGTAAATGGATATTGAATATATGTAACTGCAATTATGATAAATGCTATAAACATGGTAGCTGGATGGCAATATTGAGGTGGGTTTTTCTAAAATGAGAAACTAAGACAATTTTCTAGAGTGAGAAACTCAGGCAATGCCATCGTAAAGAAGTTAATATCCAAAGATGAGTAGTGGGTAGCTAGGTAGCAAACTTAGGCATTTTCTTATATGTTTATTAGCCATTTGTCTATCTTCTTTTGAAAAGATTCTGTTCCTGTATTTACCCAAGTTTTAATGGGGCTGTTTGATTATTTTCTTGCTGACTTGTTTGAGTTCTTTGTACATTCTGGTTATTAGACCTTTATTGGATGGATAGTATGTAAATATTTGTCTGTGCTTTGTGGTTATCACCCAACAAGTCCTTTCCCTGATCCGCGTCCTGAACCATTTATCCAACGTTTTCTTTTAGTGGTTTCATAGTTCCAGGTGTTATATTTAAGTCTTTAATCCATTTGATTTTATCTTTATATGTGCCAAGGATAAAGGTCTAGTTAAATTCTTCTACATATGTATATCCATTTTTCCTAACACCATTTATTGAACAGACTGATTTTCCCCTTATCTATAAACTTATTTATAGATAAGTTCACTATCAATGCATGGTAAAAGTGATAAAATTTCTTAAAGGTATTTATGTCTGAAATACTAGACACAGCAGAAATTCCCTGTAACATCAACTCAAATCATTATTCTAGCTAATAACTACCCTCTGAAATTTGATGTGGGAAAAAAAAAAAAAAATCTGTGAGCTGAGGCCTTATGTTGTGCCCATAATTTCTTCTCATATGAACAGACAAGATTGGATCTATAAATCAAGTAAAGGACTTTTGTGGGAAAACGTGGTAAAGGCAAAGTATCACAGACCTTCAATATAGATCTGTTTTCAGTGTGTCCCATCTCTCCTTCACCTCTCTACCTTTGGAGAAGAAAAGTTATTTCCTGTTCAAAGTCACAAACTTGGGTGTAAATGCATATATAACTGTTATACTGTAAAATACAAATGTAAACTATAAAGTGACTCTGGCCACAGTTTGCCACAATCAATGGCTGTGATTTTCTAGTATTGCTGGTAAGCTTTTTGAACTCATTTGCCATCGAGTGTGTGCATGGAGAACAGTCAAACACTCAGGTATTAAGAAGGTGACTGCATCTTAAATCAACTTCACATCAATTAAGGCATGCTTTCATCAAGAAGATTGGGCTTTCTAGCTCAACCCTTCCAGCAACTCATGTATAGAGCATAGTGGATAACTGTACTTCAGAAAGATACAATATTTTTTACTTGTCAAAGGAAATATAGAGAAGAGAGTCAGCAGATCATGAAAGTGCAGTTTAAACAAGATTTTCTTTGCATATCTATTTGTTTATATATCAGACATTTTATCAAATATAGAAAAGGGGTGCCGGGACCGCAATCAGTACCCTCACAGACCTCCAGAAGAGCTGCTCCACGACCTGTAATGGGCACCCTCCTGGACCTCTAGAAGAGCTGCACTGGGACCCGTGATCAGCACCATCCCACCACTGGAAGAGCTGCCCCGTGACCCACAATGGGCACCCTCCCACTGCGCCCACTGGGACCCCAGTAAGAGCTGAGCTGAAATCTGCTACCGAACCTGCTGAGTGTCCCCATGCCCTGACCATAAACACCAGGAGCAGCGCAACCCTGTGTCCTCCCTTCATACCCTCCCTACCTCTATAACCACCTACTCATTTGGCTAAGGACTCCAGAAGCCGTGTGCCCTCTGGAGCCCTCCATGCCTCTGTGCAGAGCCCTTCTCCTGGCCAGAGACTGCTTGGAGACTTGGGCCCTCTGTGCCAAAGTCACTGGGTGTCAGGCACTCCCAGAACCACCCCGCACCCTGTTGCTGGAACCAGGTGTGTCACACTCTGGAGCTCCTTCCACAACCAGAACTCCCTGGCTGGGGCAGCACCAGAGGAACTACACAGGGTCACTCCCTATAATGATCCAGCAACAATAGAGTGATCCTGCTGGGGTCTAATCTTGGAGAGACACCTCCCCAACTCTGAGGACTGCCAGAGGCAACAGTGAGAAACAATCATGAGGAGAAATCAAGAGAAAAGCACTGGCAAAATGAATAATCAGAGTAGATCAACTCCCCCAAGGAACAATGAGGCAGACACAGCACAAGATCCCATACACAAACAAATAGCTGAGATGTCAGAAATCCAACACAGAATCTGGATAGCAAATAAGATCTAATTAGAATTCCCAGCAGTAACCCAAAAGATAGCTCAAGAATTCAACAAATTCAAAGACGAAATGACAAAAGATTTTGAAACATTGAGACAAGAAGTTGCAGCCCTCAAAGATCTGAGAAACACAGTAGAACTTACAAGGGTATATATGAAACTTAGTAAATGTGGAATGTAAATGTCTTAGCACAACAACTAAGAAAATGCCAGGAAGGCTATGTTAACCAATCTGATGAAAATGGGTCAAACGGTCTATGAAACTAGTGTATGTGCCCCATGATCACATTAATGTACACAGCTATGATTTAATTTAAAAAAAAAAAAGAAAGAAAGAAAATATACTAAACACTTTTTTCTTGACATTAGCAAATAAAATCCCACTTAGAGATAAAATAGTAAATAAAATCTCATTTAGAGGTAAAAATTAACAGAATCTCTTGGATCTTGAAGTTTAAATAATATTATAATGTCACATGATGCCTTATAAAATATTTGTACATTAAAAAGTTTGCTTCAGAAATACAAAGTACCCCACAAATGTTATTTATAACTATTATTAATATGAATATTATTATTAATATGAATAAGAATGGAGCAAGCAGAAGAAAGGATTTCTGACACTGAAGACAAAGCTTTCAAATGCTCCCAAACTCTCAAAGAAAGTTATCTTTGGGATGGAGTGTTCCATATATGTCTGTTAAGCACACTGGTCCAAGATCTCCCAAGGCAGTTCAATTGAGTGCCCAAGTCCAAGAAAAGCAGAACAGCCCACAGGTAAGGCTTTTCCTGCTTGCAGACTCACTGTTGCTATGGTTACAGCCCCAGGCAGCCTCCCACCAAACAAACGCACCTACCACTTGCCAGTTTTCCACCACTACTGTCCTCCTCGTGAGGTCCAGAAGTCTCTCACTGACTTCTTATGTCACCAAAGGGAAGCATCTGGACAAAACCCACTGGCCAGAGATGCCTGGAGTCTTCTCTCGCCACTCTCACTGCACCCGGCTGTATAGAAACTATTACTTGGCTGCCATCTTTCTTTAATTATCTATCTTTTTCCTTCTTTATGCACACATTTATATGCCCTGGTCAATAATATATAGTGCATGCCACAACAGCAAAGCTGAGTAGTTGGTGCAGAGACTGTGAGGTCCATGAGGCCTATGATAATCACTATCTCACCCTTTATAGACAAAGTTTGATAAACCTTGATTTAGGCATGTAAAGTAAATAAAAAGGTATTGAAATATATGTAACTCCTGACACAGAGTAGATTACCAAAAAATGAACTTTTAATTTAATCCCAGTCTTCCTTTACTTACATTGTCCCTTCTGTCTGGAATACTTGGACACTTCAATCATTTGTCATTTATCCAGCAAGTAGTCATCAAGTGCTATGTGGCACATGCCGCTCTTGGTGCTGAGACAAAAACAGGGCACGTGGAGTCTGTCTTCTCGAAGCTCATGTTCCACTGGGGTTGAGGGACAGCAGAGAGGTGAACAAATAGCTGTATAACATCATGTCTCCTCATGATCTCCCTTGTGAAAAGAATTGAAGCATGGTGTAGGGATCTCTGTTTATTTCCTACTACAACTAGAAGGTCTTGCTCAAGCCCAACTTTCTTCATGAAATCATCCTTGGTCTCCTCATTTGGTCTTTGCCTATTTCCTTCCCTTTTATCTCTCAGTACTTTTATTTTGAGCTTTTAAGGCATGTATGTCATTTTACCTTCAAATGGAGTTTTTTGTATATGTATTTTTTTTCTCTACCATAGATTGTGGACTCATTGGTAACAAAACCAAGGTGGCAATGCTTTATTTCTCAACAGCAACTAATATAGTGCCTGATGATTGCTAGGAAATTGGCAAATATCTTGACTTAAGCCAGATCTTAGTCTAATATTGGAAGTTTTTAGTGCACAACTATTTGATGTGTTCCTCTCGTCTGTGGTACCACCACAGTCTGTGGTTTGTGACCATCACTATGTCCCATCAGGCACTTACAGAGTGAGGGAGTTTCTAACATTTTCAGGAGCTGAGATCCCTTTAGGAGTTATGGCCCCAGACACATCTAAAGCATAAGATTTACCTTTTCTCTTGTTATAAAAACTACAGGCAGTCCCTGGTTTATGAATGAGATAAGTTCTGTGGGTTTGTTCTTATGCTGAATTTGTATGTAAGTTGGAACAGGTACATTTACCTATTACCGTAATAACTCCCACTCATAAGTACAAGTAGTATTCAAGTTAGATGTTTGAAACTTAGGGACTGCCTGTATGAAAAATTTGTATTTATTATATACTGAATTTTCCCTAGTAAAGGAAAAATATTCAACAAATCAATGAAATGAAAGAAAGAAAAGGAAGGAGTTGCACAAGCAGTTAGCAATCAAATAGGCAATTATGTAAGAAATTTTTGCTATTTTGAATCACACATACCCACATGCACCCTTAGAGTTCATGCACTAGACTATTGATGGGTAATTAGGTTACTTTGCTGGAAGGAAACTGGTGTTGGAGGTGGCATTAGTCAGCACTTAGGGTGAGCCAATTTCTCCCATGCACGAGCTGAATGGGGTTATTCACAAAAGGGCATCTGGGCAGGAAGTGGGAAGTTGTGGCTGATCAAGCCAAGCTAGCCCCAAAGAGTGGCAGGGAAATCTGTCATCAGAACAATTCAGAACAAATGAGTGTCAGTTAGGGCAAGGGAAAAGGCTGAAGGTGATTGTAGAAGGTGGGTGAGAAGGAACTGAGCAGAAAGGCAAGAAGGAAATGAGTAGCTGGGTTAGAAGGAAATGAGGGGTTGCGACCTGTTACCAATTAGCACAGTTCCTGGGGCCAAGCCACAGATAGAGTGACCTGTAGGTCATAAGTGTCCTTCAGTGCACTTGTCACTGAGCTATCCACAGAAAAGACCCATCTCTGTGACTTACGGCCTGGAAGGGGCTAATTCTGTTACTGTCTCACTCTCTTCTGCACCCTCACTGATGTCCCCCACTAGTCCTAAATCCTGGGAGGAAAGAGGTTGATGTGAAGGTTGATAAAGAAAAAGATTCCTTGGCTGGGCGTGGTGGCTCACACCTGTAGTCCCAGCGCTGTGGGAGGGCGAGGCGGGTGGATTGCCTGAGCTCAGAGGTTTGAGACCAGTATGAGCTGCAGTGAGTCAGAGTAAGACCCCATCTCTACTAACATGAACAAGCAAGCTGAAATTTAAAAAAAAAGAGTAAGATTCCTTGATGCCCTTAGCTTTTATTTTAGGACACTCAAGAGCCACTGAAATGGGAAGTCTGGAAAATGGTATTTATAAATTTGGGACAAAGCAGTGGACACCTTGTCGTGGGAACTTGGGCAAGATTCTTTGCTCTGCCCATGGTGGGAGCCCTTTCTTTGTAATTAGGACAGCTGCATGGATGACTTGAATTTGTTTCTTACTGTGCTACAGACATAAATCCTTCTACAAAGCCGTTGAAGATTCTGTCCTTCTGGAAGCTGCGCTGTGTTCTGGAGGTCCTGTTCTCTGGGAAAACCTGCAAATACCTGCGATAGGGGAACTGCTGAGGAAGATAATGCAGCTGGGGGTTAGGCAGTGGGCTGGCTTGCTCTGCAGCTTTTCACCCCTGTGTATGTAAAGTCTTTCCCTTGAGGAAGGTACATCCAGATCACTAGGTTTGTGCATACCCATCAGCTGAAGCTGTGTCCATTCATCGGATCCTGGGTCCGTTTTCCTAGTAAAGTCTAGGTCATGCAGCTGAACCAGTAGGAAAAAAACCATCTGTGGGGGCGGGCGCCTGTGGCTCAGTGGGTAGGGCGCTGGCCCCATATACTGAGAGTGAGGTTTCAAACCCGGCCCCGGCCAAACTGCAACAACAAAACAATAGCTGGGCATTGTGGCAGGCGCCTGTAGTCTCAGTTACTTGGGAGGCTGAGGCAAGAGGGTCTTTTGAGGTTATAGCCAGGCATTGTGGAGGGCGCCTGTAGTCCCAGCTACTCTGGAGGCTGAGGCAAGAGAATCGCCTAAGCCCAGAAGTTAGACGTTGCTGTGAGCTGTGTGATGCTATGGCAGTCTACCAAGGGTGACAATGTGAGGCTCTGTCTCTACAAAAAAAAAAAAAAAAAAAAAAAATTGTGGAAAGGGAAGTCAATTCTATATCCATCATCATTGAACTTGTGATTGTCTATAATGACAAGTGCAGTAAAAACTTCCCTGTAGTAAATATACATAAATTTCTGTAATATTATCAGTGTTACTAATGCAGTGACAGCTCTCAGTCATAGAGCACTGACTGTGCCTGGCGCGATGCTAAGAACTTTGAGAGTGTAATGTAATGCAGCTACTGATACCATTTCCATGTTACAGATGATGGTGAGACAAGAGGCAGAGTCTGTAAACGCAGCTCCAGAATCCAGGCTCTTACTCTCTGCATTATTCTTGCTGCATTTCATACAACTAAAGAGTGAGGGAACCGAGGCTGAAAACCCAGGCAGTCTAACTCAGAGGCCTTGTTCTTTGTCACTGCACTATGTTTGTATTTTTGGTCTGTATTGTGCTGATTTGAGTGTTACCTCTTTTATGTGGGGGACAGCTGTGGGGGAGTCAGGAGAACCACAGCCTATTGATTTGTAGCTATAGACTGCGTGTAGATCAGTCATAAGCATTCACGGGAGAGTGAGACTTGCTACTGTATTTAGATATAGAAATAGATGGACACTTTTAAAAATCTGAAGGGGGATTGGTGGGATTAGACCCGTGGTGCATCTTACAAGGGTATATGTGAAACTTAGTAAATGTGGAATGTAAATGTCTTAGCACAATAACTAAGAAAATGCCAGGAAGACTATGTTAACCAGTGTGAAGAAAATGTGTCAAACGGTCTATCAAACTAGTGTATGGTGCCCCATGACCAAATTAATGTACACAGCTATGATTTAATAAAAAAAAAAATCTCCTTCATATTAACTTTAGTGAAATTGATTACGATGCATCTGTTTATTTTTACAGGAGAAGTGCTACTTTTATGCCAACAGATCTGAGATCGTGCAAAACAAGATCAAAACACTCCAAGAAGATCTAGAAAAGAGAAGAAAAGAAATTCTAGAAAATCCCCTGTGGACGGGCCTAC